>JAMYXO010000067.1:80000-99578 GCA_033310375.1 Conus canariensis | reverse complement strand
TGATAAGGAGGTCTGTTTTCATCACCTAAAAGGAGCTTGAACTGCACACCAGTTTTCTCCCTGCTAATATGTGTGATCTTGTTTTGAGACTTCTTTTAGTAATTTGATGTGGAGCTTGTTTTCCTAGAAGGGTGGCTGGAGGGGTGTGTCATTTAACAGTGGTGTCAGTCTTCGTTAGTTCTGTGAGGTCTTTCGGCGGAGCTGTGAAGAATAACAACAGCGCATCTTTACCTCCAAATCTGCAATTATATGATGAAAAAGAAATTTGAAGCAGCTCATTTGTTTTATCTGAGTCATTGCTGGTGTAAATTACAATGATCAGGGCATTGATTCAGTATGTGAGAGTGTTTGTTAAATGAAAATGTGTATTTATATATGAGCTGTACGCATGGATGTATCTGCAGTAATGTTCGTGTGTGTATTCATATGTAAGTCTGTAAGTGTATAACCAAACACATAGGTTTGAACATACACTTTTTTAGCAAAGCTCAGTTTGCAATGAATGAATATAGACGTTCGTGCGTGCACATATAATATACTTGAACGCCCATTGGCTTTAACGTGCACAAGCATACACAAATATGCATCCAAGCACATGCCCGCAGTCACATTTACATGCCCTCACGCACATGGATGTGCATATGGACGCGCGTGTGCAGAGACACACACGGACAGACAGACACACACTCACTCGCGCGCGCGCGCACACACACAACCACACACACACACACACACACACACACACACACACACACACACACACACACACACTCACACAAGGACACACACACACACACACACTCGCACACACAAGGACACACACACACACACACACACACACACACACACACACACACACACACAACACACAGGACACACACTACACACACACACACACACCACACAAGGACACACACCCACACCCACACACACACACACACACACACACACACACACACCATTGAAGACAACAGCAAGATTTTACTCGGTTCCCCATAATACATGGCGTGAAACAAAATATAGTTGGATGGAAAAAGCACAGACTGAAAATGTTTCTGAAACTAAGTTAGTTTTGATGAATTGAATGAATCAGATTTGTTTGCAGATGGAATAAGATCTTAACTGAAGATACTGATTATGTATTGACAGGGGCAAGGCACTGCTACATCAACGGGGCACGGACAACGGAGTCCAGGTCACGTGAAGGAACTGGGTGGATGCGGCCAACCACAAAAAAATGGGGAGTATTGTTCTTGATTTTTTGCTTGTTGTTCTCTCTCGTCTTTACACTTCTTCCAGTGTAGCTGTCCCTTTCTTTCATAGTTATGTGTGCTGTCATAGAGTTTAGTGTTTCCTTGTGTAGAGTTGTGTGGTCTTCTTTCCCAGAGTTTAGTATCGCCTTTCCTCACAAATGTTGTCTTTTACAGGGGTATATTTTCTACACTCACAAGTTTGAAATCTCCTTTCTGCGGTACTAGAATCTTCTTTGTTCTCAGATGCTAGTCTTCTTATTCAGGGTTTAGTGTTTTCTTGATTCACAGATGTTTGTGTTCTTTTCTTCAGGAACTAGTGTCCCATATTTTCCACAGCTGATGCTCGTCTTTTTTTTAATTGGGGTGTACCTTTCCTAACTTTCTAGTCTTCAGTGATTCTTTCCGTGCATTTTCTTTTCCAGGATTTTGGGTCTTCTTTCTCAGAGTATTATGTCTTCTTCTTTCCTAGGATTAAGTGCCACCTTCTTTCCCAGGGTTCTTTTGTCCTAAGATCACGAGTCTTTTTTCCTGGGTTTAGTGCGTTTTTCTTTTACCAGGCTTTAGTGTTCTGTCCTTTCCCAGGGTCCATGCCTTCTTTCCCAGGCTTTATGCCCACAACGTCTGCAGTACTTAGTGCCTTCTTTATTCCACAGTGTTTAGTCTTTCTTCGTTTTAAGGATTCAGTGCCCTCTTCTTTTCCCCACCACAACACAACCCACCCCCATTACACCCCAACCACAACACAGCACCCCCACCACACCCTCACCACATCCTCACCAACCACAACACATCACAACACATCACTACCACACTTCCACTACACCACAAAACACGACACACGCCACACAACAACACACATCACACACAATAACACACACCACACCACAACACAATGCACCACACAATGCACCACACACACACCACACCACTCCACAGTACACAACCCCACACCACACATTTCCAACCCCCACACACCACATCCTCATAAAACACGCCACCCCACCCCACACCACCAAAACATCACATTACACCACACCACACCAGAACACAACACACAACGACACACCACACCATACCAGGGGGTTGGAATAGCTCAGCGGTAGAGCACCGGACTCATAATCTCGGTGATCCTGGGGTGGTTGAAATCTCCGCCGGGCCGTTTCGGTACAGGGGGATTTTTCACTCGGAGTTGGCATTGGTTCTGACTCCATCTCCATTTCAGTCCTTTGAATGAGACTAAACCGAGGTTCACAAGAGTGGGGACTCTGGTATTTTACACTAAGGCCTGTTTGGCCGTGTGTGTTGAGGTCTGAACTGAAATATGCGTGTCCAACGTTCAGACCTAGGGTGTTTTATTGTCCAGTACTTGGCCTTGGTGCTTGTACCGAGGTCTGTGGGAAGTCTTGAAGAGGCTCTCTGGCAGTGGTCGCTTTCTTTTGATGCGTGAAGAGTGTGGTTTTCATTTTGTCATTGCCACGTTTTGCGCAGATCTGCACATTCTGTTGCCTCACAGTCTGTCATGGATCGGTGGGGGTCTTCTGTAAGCAGGAACCACAGTGTACGGTGCCTTCTTTGACTACATCTCTCTGTGGGATACAGCAGAAGGCGTTCAGAAACTTCGACTCCCAGGTGGCTTGTCACCTTGGATGGTGGGTTGTTAGGACAGGGAGTCTAGTGCAGAATGGTGGCTTTGGTTAGGCTTTAGTAGTTTGGTGGGGGGGGTGTTAGGGGTTAGAGGGAGGCCCGTTCCAGCGCATCATTTAGCTCCTGGCAAGACTGAAAGTGTGCAGGATGCTGTGGTGTTGAACTTCTGTGTGGATAAGAAATTTTGGCGTCGCGTAGTTGGAAAAATGGTCTGAATGGATCGGACTGGCCTTACCATGAGATCCATTTTGCGGTGGCATCAGCTTGACCGGCTCCTGCGCGTGGGAGTTTATCAGGGTATAGGGACCCTGGAGGTGTCAGAGCTGTAGTTCATAGAGCAGAGTGCCACTGGCCTTCCTGTGTGACACATGGCTGCTCTGGTTTCTGTGACAGTTGTCTGCGGACCAAAGGTACAGAACGGTGGTACCAGACGAGATACTTCAGGAAAGGCATGCATTTCCTGCAGTGTATCTTGGGATCCCCTGGTACTGTCTGAGTACCCCTTGTTTTGCAGAGAACCTGTCTGGCGGTCATATCAGCATGGAGTTCACACTGGAGGTCCCGTGGAACTGGCTTCAGTATAGGCCTTAACGTCGGTCGTGTTTGCTGTCGAGGATATCTAAATTTCGTCCCTGATTCGTGGCTGATTCGCGATTCGTGTTACCAATCGGGTCTCTCTTCCACACGGATCTTTCAACAACGCCACTGCATGCCTTTAGTTCTGTTAGTGACTGGATGTTGTGTTGGATTAGTTAAATAAGTGGGGAGCAGAGGAAGGGTCAGGGGGTACTAAAGAAGCCTGGCTAGAGAAATACGTACATAAAGATGTATATGTACATATTTGTCTCTGGTGTAACCATTGCCATTCATTCTGCGCATTATTCCCTGTTCTGGTGATTCATCAGTCAGGGTGATGGTTCCCGGGAATCAGAGTTGCTGGCTGCCTTCTGTTGTGTTCCATAGATGGATGCAGTTGAAGGAGTTGCTGTGCATCCTGGGACCAGTGTGCAGGGGATGCTTATCTTTTTATGACATGCTTGGGAGCAAGAGAGTTGGAGATATCTTCTTCTTCCTCGTTCGCCATCCCGTTAGATGAGCAGCCCGGTGTCCTCGACGAAGGCTGCCGTCCGTCGCAGTTTCTCCAGGGTGCCGTATAGCTTGGCTTCCACTGCTGTCGGTGTTGGCCAGTACTTTTTCCTGGATGCTGCATACGTGGTACAGACTTGAAGGATGTGGTCAGTTGTCATTGGTCCCTCACCACAAGGGCACTCTCCACTCTGTCCAATGCCAAATTTTGTGTACATGTGGTGGAGCAGGCGATTGTGTCCAGTCCTCAGGCGGAAGATCTTGACCTGTTCCGTCGTCGCAGCAAATGGTATGTGTCTTCTGGCTTGTATTTGGGATGCAGGAGGCGCCATTTTATTCCTTGCTGTGCCTTGATGAGTGTCCTAATTTCATCGTATGACACCAGGTTGTTGGCCTGCTCCTTCTGTGCACCGTCTTTTGCCAGAATGTCCGTTTTTTCGTTGCCTCTGATGCCACAGTGTGCTGTTACCCATTGTATCACCACTTTCTCCACTCTGGCACTCAGGGCAACAAGGGCTGAAGTGAGATGGTTCTGTTCTTTGCAGCGGGAGTTCTTGAGGGCTTGGAGCACGGAGAGAGCGTCAGAGAACACCACCACCTGCCCTGTTGTTCTTTTGGAGTTCTGCAAGACTGTTGTGGCTGCCTCACAGAGGGCTTCTCACTCAGCTCGGAAGTTGGTGGAGTATTTTCCTGTTGGCATTGCAATTTCTTCATCTCCGTCTTTGTATCGGAGGAAGATTCCAGCTCCACCATTCCCTCGTTGCTTCTGTGGCGGAACCATCTGTGAAGAGATGGGTCAGTCTTCCTGGGGGTACTGGTTGCAGATATACTCCATGGCCAGGGCCTTCCTTTGGGTGTCTGACTGTGTTCCTCTCTTCTCCATCCGGGAATGTGGTGACGACTGTTGGGAACACCTGCCTCTTCCGAGATGGGTGGGTGACCTTTGCCGGATAGGCTTTGCTTCGTGTTCCATCAAGACTGGGTTTTGTGTTTCAAGGGTCTTGACTGGTGGATGAAGCTGCTCTTTTCAACCGGTCCTGGTGGGTCTGCTCATTCTGTTGGTCATTGGAGTTGGAGGTATGGTGGATCGGTCATCGGCCAGCTGGGGGTCAGATTGTTCATGTGTCTGGAAAAGTGGTCATTTGAGCAAGAAGTGTTTTATGCTCTTGTTCACGCCCTACATTCCCAGGCCAAACTGGCTCAGGCTAGGTGGGCAAGGCAAGGCTGACCCTTCCAAACCCAACCCCACCCTAACCTACCCTACCCCATAGCCAGCGCCTAGGCCTAGGCCGGCTTAGGCCAAGCCAGCCCGGCCAGATTGACCTCCCCCAACCCTGACTGACCTTGTCTGACCCTACCCTATCCCAGGCCAAACTGGCCCAGGGCACCACCACTACCATGACACCACCACCACCACACCCACCACCACCACACCACACACCACCACACCACCCACACCACCACCACACCACCCCCACCACACACACCACACACACCACACCACACCACACCACTACCACCACAACACCAACACTACAACCAACACCATACACACCACAACCACACACAACCTCACCACCCCACCACCACCACACCACCACACACACACCACCATACCACCACAACAACACCACCACAACCACCACAACACCATAAACACGACCACCACACCACCAAAACACTACCTCCAGCACAACCACCACAGCACCATCAACACGACCACCACACCACCACCACTATCACCATTCCACTACCATTACCACCACACCCTCCACCACCATACCACTCACACAACAATCCATCTCAACCACCACACCAACAACGCCCCCCCCCCCCCCACCCCAGGAATCATTGCCTTCTCTCCCTTGGTTGGGTGTTTCCTTCATCGCCAGGGTTCCATGTAGTATAGTTTTCTATTCTTTCTAGGGTTTAATGTCTTCTTTCCCAGTGTTTTGTGTCTTCAAATTTTCCAGGGTTTGGTGTATTTTTCTTTCCCAGGACTTGGTGACTTCTTGTCTAGGTTTGAGTGTTTTCTTTCCCAGGGTTTAATGCCTGTGTCTTTCCTAGTTACAGTCTTCTTTAGTATGATTGCCATGGATGTTCTTGTTTCCTATGGCAGTCTTCTGTTGAAGAAGGATACAAAACAGTAGGCACCCGAGTGGATGGTTCAGGAAAGTATCAAATGACCCCTCCAGTGATGTCACAGGCCTCATGTTTCCAGGATCTGGAACGTGGACGCATGTTTTCAGATCTTTAGGGTTTTGCTGCAGAGCTGTTTAGGAAGTCTTTGATCCTGTTCCAGAACTATTTCCTTTGTGCGCACCTGGTTCCTCCTTGTCTGAGTAGTCTGCATTCCACAGAAAGACTGACATGGCATTGAGGAGCCTGCATGCAGATCTTTTATTAGGACTCGGCAACTTTCTTCCACAGGAAGTAAAACACAAGGAGGGTAGCTCTTGCTCCCCCCATGATGAAATAAACACACATGTATTTATTTCTTCATGGGGGAGCAAGAGTAACCTTACTTGTTTAGTACTTACTGTCCCACTGCTCTCTGCCTCATTAAGATCCCCTTTCTTCCACAGAGTTTACGGTCGTGTTTCTATCCTTGGTTAAGTGTCGTCTCGTATGGCTTAGTGTTCTCCTTTCATTGGGTTTAGCTTTCCTTCTCTTTCGTCTACTTTCATACAGTATTTAGTATTCTTTCATAGAATTGAATATCCTTTCAGAACGTATTTTCACAGGGGTAGATTTGAGTCCTTTCATAAAGGTTAGGGTCCTCTTCTTTCACAGAGCTATTGTTCTTTTCTTTCACAGGGGCTTGTGTTCTCTCCTTTCATAGGGGTTAGAGTCCTCTTCTTTCACAGGGGCTAGTGTTGTGTCCTGTCATAGGGGTTAGCGTCCTCTTTTTTCACAAGGGCTAGTGTTCTCTCCTTTTAAAGGTTTTTGCTTCCTCTTCTTTCACAGAGGCTAGTGTTCTCTTGTTCTCTCCTTTTATAGGAGTTAGCGTCCTCTTCTGTCACAGGAGCTAGTGTTCTCCTCTTCTTTGGCTAGTGTTCACTCCTTTCATAGTGGTTGGAGTCTTCTTTCACAGGAGCTAGTGTTCACTCCTTTCATAGGTTAGCGTCCTCTTCTTTTGCAGGGGCTAGTGTTATCTCCTTCCATACGGGCTAGCGTCCTCTTTTTTTTGTATGGGCTCGTGTTTTCTCCTTTTATAGATTCAGTGTACTGTTCATTCTTGGTGTGTAGTGTCCCCTTGTTTAAGTTTATGCTCTTCCTTTCGTATGGATTTTATGTCCAATCTTGCTTTTTAATGACCCTTTGTGTTGTGTTCTTTCATATGGACTATAGTCTTTTATTGATGTTTCTGTCATCTTTGTTTCCATGGTCTGTTGTCCTTTCACAGGTAGAATGCCTTTCTTGCATCGAGTTTAATGTCCTCTTTACAAAGGGCCTAGTGTCTTTTTTGTGATGACTTAGTGTGTCTCTATCTATCGAATTCAGTGTCCTTTTGTCCTCTGTATTGTTCTTAGCTCTAGGGTTTAGTATTACCTTTTCACAGAGTTCTACGTGTTCTCTTATAGGGTTCGCTGTACTTTCATGGCTTTTGTATCCTCTTTCGCACGATTCAGTGCCTTTGTGATGTATGATTGGAACTATTCTTTTACAGAGTTTAACATATTTTCTTTCTTACAGAATTACGTCGTTGTACGTCGACTTCTCCTTTCTTAGGGTTTAATGGATCCTTTTCTGGAATATAGTTATTCATAGGTGTTAATGTCTTCTTTCTTTATGTTTAGTTAGAATTTTCTTCGAAAGTGTTTAAACACAGTTTTTTTTTGTGGCAGGACCAAACAGGAAGCGGTGCCAGTCTGCCAGACGACCACCAGGATCGCAGACCAGACAGAAGGTGTCCCACTACTTGTTAAAGTAGTAAATTCAAATCTCGTAATAGTTAGCAGAACTGTTACATTTTCATTTTGTTCCCCAATTAAGTAGGTACTTGGAACATTTATCATACTGTTTCGACAAAGATTGTTAAAAGGGTGTGTAATGGGTATTTATAACCATCATGGCATTGATCGTTGTCCTTTTTTGTTCTCAGGAGTAAAATGCAAGTAAAAGAAAGTAATAAGTGTTCGTATTGTCCTGACACAATTGATTATATTGAGCATTTTTTCTATGATTGTCCACCTGTGCGAATGTTTTGGTTGTCAATCGAGGATTTCATATACGTAAAAACAGATATAAGACTAAAGCTATCAGTTTTGGACATACTTTTTGGTATAAACAAATTTGATCTCAATCTTGCAAATTACAAATTCATTAATTACATGATTCTTTTAGTTAAGGTGTGTATTAGTATTTTCAAAAAGACCAATTCTGTCTTCTCTCTGCAACATAATTTTGAAAAAGAGCTAAACATTAGAAAGCATCACCTCCTCTTTAAGTAGACTAGAAACACACTATCTGATGCAGAACTCCTTTGCATATTTCTACAGAAACAGTTACCGCTACCGTTGGGAAAAGTATGTTAGAAGCCTGTGAGTTTCTTTTCTCTGTCTCTCTCTCCGTCATTTCTTCCCTCCATCTCTTTGTCCCTCTCAGTTTGTCTGCCTGTCTGTCGGCCCGTCAGTTTGCTTGCCTGTCTGTTTATCTGCCCGTCCGTCCTTTGCTCCATCTCACTTTCTTTCTCTCTCTGTTATAGCATGAGAGTGACTCTTCTTTAATGTTCTCTACATGTTTGCTAGTCGTCTGTCTATCTGTTTGTCTGTCTGTCTGCCTGTCTCTCTCTCTCTCTCTCTCTCTCTCTCTCTCTCAGTATGTCTGTCTGTCTGTTCTGTCTGTCTCTCTCTCTCTCTCTCTCTCTCTCTCTCTCTCGCACTCTCTCTCTTTCTATCTATCTCTGTACGTGAGTGTGTATGTTTGTTTGCCTGTCTGCCCGTCTGACTCAGTATCTCTCTTCCTGTCGTTTTCTCTCTGTGTGTCTTCCCCCCCCCCCCCCCCCCCCCCCCCCCCATCACAACATCCCACTCTCTCCCTCTCTCTCTCTTTGACGCCATCTCTGTCCGACTGTCTGTCCTCTTCTGCCTGTCGGGTCTGTCTGTCTGTCTCTCTATCTCTTTTTTTTTTTGTGGGTGGGTGGTGGTGGTTGCGTGACGTGAGGAGCGCTCACGCGCTTGGGCAGTAGCATGGGGAGGCCTGTTCCTGTCTCGGCAACTGGGACCTATGATATCCTTTCAGGAGTGTGTACATACGGAATTGGTGGCTTATGCATAAATTTTGCTTTGATACCGTGCCTTTAACATGTAACCACCATTGTTAATATGTTTGAGAGGGGGGGGGGAGGGAGGGAGAGAGAGAGTTGTGTGTGTGTGTGTGTGTGTGTGTGTGTGTGTGTGTGTGTGTGTGTGTTGCAACACAAAATGAAGCTAGCAGATAACAGATTCTCCTTCTCTCTCGTTACGTGGGAAAAACTGAAATGAAAGAAAATAATGAAGTCTTTTGTTTAATCTGTGTTGTTTTCTTTGTACTAGCAACACATTGTCAGAGTGAGTGTGCCAGTTCACCACACATTAGAACACTAACAAACCCAGACACTTTGTATCAAACGCCAAAACATTAAAGTCTGCAAAATCGTGTCCATTTGTAAATGAACAAACAGACTATGCATGGTGTGTAAGGGACTGGTTGAAGAAAAAAAAAAAAAAAAGGAAAAAAAAAAAAAAAAAAAAACCCCCTAGTAGTGGAAATTGTTTTTGTTTTTTTTCGCTTTTTGTTTTTTTTTGGCAAATGAAGAGGACAGTGTGAAGCACCAAAAAATGAAGAGGTGGATTTTGGCCTTAGGGAAAAAAAAAAAAAAAGGAAAAAAAAAAGAAAGAAAATTACTGCCTTAGGTGCTCCATTGATCCGATAACTGATGCCACAAAAAAAAAAAAAAGTATGTTTTGCTTCTATTCCAGGTTCCCATCAGAGAACAAGTGTATTCCAGGTACGCAGCAGAGAACAAGTGTGTTTTGCTTCTATTCCAGGTACCAAATAGAGAACAAGTGTGTTTTGCTTGTATTCCAGGTTCTCAGCAGGGCACACGAGTGGTTTGCTTCTATTCCAGGTACACAGCAGAGAACAGGTGTGTTTTACTTCTATTCCAGGCACGCAGCAGAAAACAAGTGTGTTTTGCTTGTGTTCCAGATACCCAGCAGTCAACAAGTGTGTTTTGCATCTATTCCAGGTATACAGAAGAGAACAAGTGTGTTTTGCTTCTATTCCAGGTATGCGGCAGAGAACAGGTGTGTTTTGCTTCTATTGCAGGTATGCAGCAGAGAACAAGTGTGTTTTGCTTCTATTCCAGGTACGCAGCAGAGAACAAGTGTGTTTTGCTTCTATCCAGGTACGCAGCAGAGAACAAGTGTTTTGCTTTATTCCAGGTACGCAGAGACAAGTGTTTTCAGAAACAAGTGTGTTTTTGCTTCTATTCCAGGTACGCAGCAGAGAACAAGTGTTTTTGCTTTATTCCAGGTACAGCAGAGAGAAGAGTGTTTTTGCTTCTATTCCAGGTACGCGCAGAGAACAAGTTGTTTTGCTTTATTCCAGGTCCATTCATGAGAACAAGTATTTCAGGTACGCAGCAGAGAACAAGTGTGTTTTTGCTTCTATTCCAGGTACGCAAATAGAAAGTGTGTTTTGCTTTATATCCAGGTATCCAGCAGAGAACAGTGTGGTTTTGCTTCTATTCAGGTACGCAGCAGAGAACAAGTGTGTTTTGCTTCTATCCAGGTACGCAGCAGAGAACAAGTGTTTTGCTTGTGTTCCAGGTACGCAGCAGTAACAAGTGTGTTTTGCTTCTATTCCAGGTATGCAGCAGAGAACAGGTGTGTTTTTGCTTTTATTCCAGGTATGCCAGCAGAGAACAGGTGTTTTTGTTTATTCCAGGTATGCGCAGAGAACAGTGTGTTTTGCTTCTATTGCAGGTACGCAGCAGAGAACAAGTGTGTTTTCTTCTATTCCAGGTACGCAGCAGAGAACAAGTGTGTTTTGCTTTATACAGGTACGCAGCAGAAACAAGTATGTTTTGCTTCTGTAGGTACGCAGCAGAGAACAAGTGAGTTTTTGCTTGTTTCCAGGTATGCAGCAGAGAACAAGTGTGTTTTGCTTCTAGTTCCAGGTATGTGCAGAGAAACAGTGTGTTTTGCTTCTATTCCAGGTACGGGCAGGACATGGTGTTTTTGCTTCTTTTCAGGTACCAGCAGAGAACAAGGTGTTTTTGCTTTCTATTCCAGGTATGCAGCAGAGAACAAGTGTGTTTTGCTTCTATTCCAGGTACGCAGCAGAGAACAAGTGTGTTTTGCTTCTATTCCAGGTACCAGCAGAGAACAAGTGTGTTTTGCTTCTATTACCAGGTACGCAGCAGAGAACAAGTGTGTTTTGCTTCTGTTCCAGGTAGCAGCAGAGAGACAGGTGTGTTTTGCTTCTAGTTCCAGGTACGCAGCAGATTAACAAGTGTGTTTTGCTTCTATTCCAGGTACCCCAGCATTGAGAAGGTTTTCTTCTTTCAGGTAGCAGCAGAGAACAAGTGTGTTTTGCTCTATTCCAGTATGCAGCAGAGAACAAGTGTGTTTTGCTTCTATTCCAGGTACCAGCAGAGAACAAGTGTGTTTTGCTTCTATTCAGGTACGCAGCAGAGAACAAGTGTGTTTTGCTTCTATTCCAGGTACGCAGCAGAGAAAAGTGTGTTTTGCTTCTATTCCAGGTACGCAGCAGAGAAACAGTGTGTTTTGCTTCTATTCCAGGTACGCAGCAGAGAAGACAGTGTGTTTTGCTTCTATTCCAGGTACGCAGCAGAGAACAAGTGTGTTTTGCTTCTATTCCAGGTACGCAGCAGAGAACGAGTGTGTTTTACTTCTATTCCAGGTACAGCTGTAGAGAACAAGTGTGTTTTGCTTCTATTCCAGGTTCCACAGAGAACAATGTATTTGCTTCTATCAGGTACGCAGCAGAGAACAAGTGTGTTTTGCTTCTATTCCAGGTACGCCAATAGAGAACAAGTGTGTTTTGCTTGTATTCCAGGTTCTCAGCAGGGAACAAGTGGTGTTTGCTTCTATTCAGGTACGCAGCAGAGAACAAGTGTGTTTTGCTTCTTCCCAGGTACGCAGCAGAGAACAAGTGTTTTGCTTGTGTTCCAGGTACCCAGCAGCAACAAGTGTGTTTTTGCTTCTATTCCAGGTATGCAGCAGAGAACAGGTGTGTTTTTCTTTATTCAGGTACAGCAGAGAACAGGTGTTTTTGCTTCTATTCCAGGTATGCCAGCAGAGAACAGGTGTGTTTTGCTTCTATTCAGGTACGCAGCAGAGAACAGTGTGTTTTCTTCTATTCCAGGTACCAGCAGAGAACAAGTGGTTTTGCTTTATTCAGGTACGCAGCAGAGAACAAGTGTGTTTTCGCTTCTTACAGGTACGCAGCAGAGAACAAGTGGTTTTGCTTTATTCCAGGTATGCAGCAGAGAACAAGTGTGTTTTGCTTCTATTCCAGGTATGCAGCAGAGAACAAGTGTGTTTTGCTTCTATTCCAGGTAGCCCGCAGAGAACAGCGTGTTTTGCTTCTATTCCAGGTACGCAGCAGAGAACAAGTGTGTTTTGCTTCTATTCCAGGTAGCAGCAGAGACAAGTGTGTTTTGCTTCTATTCCAGGTACCCAGCAGAGAACAAGTGTGTTTTGCTTCTATTCCAGGTACGCAGCAGAGAACAAGTGTGTTTTGCTTCTATTCCAGGTACGCAGCAGAGAACAAGTGTGTTTTGCTTCTATTCCAGGTACGCAGCAATTGATCAGAGTGTGTTTTGCTTCTATTCCAGGTACCAGCAGAAACAAGTTGTTTGCAAGACACAAGGTTTTTCTTCTGTTTCAGGTATGCAGCAGAGAACAAGTGTGTTTTGCTTCTATTCCAGATATGCAGCAGAGAACAAGTGTGTTTTGCTTCTATTCCATATATGCAGCAGAGAACAAGTGTGTTTTGCTTCTATTCCAGGTACGCAGCAGAGAAGAAGTGTGTTTTGCTTCTATTCCAGGTACGCAGCAGAGAACAACGTGTGTTTGCTTCTATTCCAGGTACAAAGCAGAGAACAAGTGTGTTTGCAGAGAACAAGTGTGTTTTGCTTCTATTCCAGGTACCAGCAGAGAACAAGTCTGTTTGCAGAGAACAACAATGTTTTGCTTTTATTCCAGGACCCAGCAGAGAACAACCGTGTTTTGCTTTATTCCAGGTACCCAGCAGAGATCAAGTGTGTTTTGCGTCTATTCCAGGTACCCAGCAGAGAACAAATGTGTTTTGCTTTTATTCCAGGTACCCAGCAGAGAACAAGTGTGGTTTGTTTCTATTCCAGGTACCCAGCAGAGAACAAGTGTGGTTTGCTTCTGTTCCAGGTACCCAGCAGAGAACAAGTGTTTTGCTTCTATTCTAGGTACCAGCAGAGAACAAGTGTGTTTTGCTTCTATTCCAGGTACCCAGCAGAGAACAAGTGCGTGTTGTTTTTATTCCAGGTACCCAGCAGAGAACAAGTGTGTTCTGCTTTATTCCAGGCACCCAGCAGAGACAACCGTGTTTTGCTTTATTCCAGGTGAAACAGCAGAGGACAAGTGTGTTTTGCTTTATTCAGGTACACATCAGAGGACAAGTGTGTTTTTTTTTATTCGCAGGTTATAGCAACACAGGACAACATGTTTTGCTTTATTCCAGGTACATACAAGAACAACTGTGTTTTGCTTTATTCCAGGTACACAACAGAGGAAACCGTGTTTTGCTTTATTCCAGGTACACAACAGAGACAACTGTGTTTTGCTTTATTCCAGGTACACAACAGAGGACAACTGTGTTTTGCTTTATTCCAGGTACACAACAGAGGACAACCATGTTTTGCTTTATTCCAGGTACACAACACAGAACAACTGTGTTTTGCTTTATTCAGGTACACAAACAGAGGACAACAGTGTTTTGCTTTATTCCAGGTACACAACAGAGGACAACTGTGTTTTGCTTTATTCCAGGTACACAACAGAGGACAACTGTGTTTTGCTTTATTCCAGGTACACAACAGAGGACAACCAGTGTTTTGCTTTATTCCAGGTACAACAACACAGAACAACTGTGTTTTGCTTTATTCCAGGTACACAACAGAGGACAACTGTGTTTTGCTTTATTCCAGGTACACAACAGAGGACAACCTGTGTTTTGCTTTATTCCAGGTACACAACAGAGGACAACCTGTGTTTTGCTTTATTCCAGGTACACAACACAGACAACTGTGTTTTGCTTTATTCCAGGTACACAACAAGACAACTGTGTTTTGCTTTATTCCAGGTACACAACAGAGAGACAACATGTGTTTTGCTTTATTCCAGGTACAAACAGAGGACAACTGTGTTTTGCTTTATTCCAGGTACACAACAGAGGACAACATGTGTTTTGCTTTATTCCAGGTACACAACAGAGGACAACTGTGTTTTGCTTTATTCCAGGTACACAACAGAGGACAACTGTGTTTTGCTTTATTCCAGGTACACAACAGAGGACAACTGTGTTTTGCTTTATTCCAGGTACACAACACAGGACAACTGTGTTTTGCTTTATTCCAGTACACAACAGAGGACAACTGTGTTTTGCTTTATTCCAGGTACACAACAGAGGACAACTGTGTTTTGCTTTATTCCAGGTACACAACAGAGGACAACTGTGTTTTGCTTTATTCCAGGTACACAACAGAGGACAACTGTGTTTTGCTTTATTCCAGGTACACAACAGAGGACAACTGTGTTTTGCTTTATTCCAGATACACAACAGAGGACAACTGTGTTTTGCTTTATTCCAGGTACACAACAGAGAACAACTGTGTTTTGCTTTGTTCAAGGTGACGCTGCAGAGGACAGCTGCGCTCTGCTTTACTCAAGGCAACGCAACAGATCACGTTTTACTCGGTAAAAGACCTTTCATGCTTTGATCACTTGACACATATGATTTATTTAGGTGTTCCTGACTTTTACATTTCATTCTTGCCAGTTTTAGGACTAATAGAAATGATATGCTGATTTTATAGTACACTAAGTAGAAATTAACAAGCATGTTGCTGTCCAGTCTTTGCTATGGCCTACGTTTGCTATGCCATTGCCAATATTATAGCAGCATAGTGCTGTGGAGGATGAATGATGTGCCAGGTGGGTTTTTTTGTATATGTGTGTACACATAGTACGTTGTCAGAGAGAGTATGAATAGAAAGATAACAGTAGCGGTTTCTATGAATATGTCCTTCATGAATATGTTCATGAAGAATGTCTGCATAAGTGTCACATTTCCTCTCTCTCTCTCTCTCTCTCTCTCTTCTGTGTCTGTCTCTCTCTGTCTGTCTCTCTCTCTCTGTCTCTCTCTGCTAAAAAAAAAATAAGCGAAGAAAAGAATGGATGAGGCCTATGAAATGGAAAAAAAAGATATATGAAACGAATGAGAAAAAAAGGGAATTAAGTAAAAAAAAATCGCCCCCGAGAAAGTTGTCATTTAAACATCTCTCTCTCTCTCTCTCTCTCTTCTCCTCTCTCTCTTTCTCTCTCTCTCTCTCTCTCTCTGTAACAGACTGGGCTTCCCGTCGGTTTTGCATGTTAGTTTTTTGCAACTATTATGAGTATTATGAATGTGTTTTTAGGATTGCCAGGAAGTGTAAAAATGTCGCCATTTTTTCTGTGGGCCTTCAGTAAACTTGACACAGCGTCAAAGCTGAAAGGTCATTTTTGACCCAACGTACTGTATTTATCACACTTTGTTTCAGACTGTGGAGTGCCAGAATGTTACATTGTGTTTTCTAAAGTGTTTCCGAGAAATATTCAATCTGAACTAACAGTGTCTTCATTACAGATTATCTGTTTATCCTGTTTATGATCATACAGTTAACTTCTTGTTGAACTTTGCAGCCACGACCCATTCAGACCAGCATATAATACTGAGATCTCGCTTTCTCCTCTTCAGGAAGATGCAGTGATGATCCATATCAGCTAACGTTTGCATGACAGCTAAGGCCTTAGAAGTAAGAAATACACATCTACATGACCCTAAATTTCGTGTGTTGCAGATTGAAGTGCATGAGCCATTAGGAGCAGTCACACAAGATGGAGCCCAGTACCAGTAAGAAACCAAGACCAGAAACTGATTTCAAACTGTGTATTCAGTGTCAGGAGCCTGGCACTGGTGTCCTAGCGTCTGAACCACCAGAGGAACCCTACTCAAAGTTCCTCCTGTTTGTGCACGAAAGAGGACAGTATGGAGATGCTGATCATGCACAGATCAGTGGGCGATTGCATGGGTACACTGCCTCCAATCTAAAAGATATGTAAGCAAAGTGGTACAGAAAACGTTATGGATCTTCTTGTCACAGTGGTCACCTTGAGCATGCCAAGGCACGAAACCAGAAGGCCTGCCAAGAAGGAGAGAGTCGGCATGTACAGAAGAGGCGTGGACGGCCTTCTTCTGCAGCCACTAGTGCATCAGGCTCTGCTGAAAGTGAGACTCTTCACTTCACACGTTCAGCAACATCTCCTTTCAATGCAAAGCAGTGTTTCTTCTGCCAAGAAGACAGGAAGGAAGCAGTTCATGAGTTGTGTACATTCAGTGCAGGGAAACACCTGCAAAAGGCTGTTGATGAAAGCAAGAATCACACTTGGAAGGTGTGGCGTCAGGATGACATTCCTCACCCTCGGCTACCACCAGCAACAACCTACGGGTGGAAGGAAGAGGGGGATAGGCTGGTACCAGCTCCAACAAGGGATCCTCCAGCTCCAGCCACAGTTACTCACCTCATCAAATGTGGGTGCAAGAAGACCAGTTGCACATCACACTGTTCCTGTCGGTCGCAGGGCCTCAACTGCTCCGAGATGTGTTTGTGTGGCGCCGATGAGGAGGCGTGCAGTAATGTCAACCAGGCACTCTTAGGAATTGAAGAGGGTGATGAAGAAGGAGATCCTTCCATCTAACTATGAACACAAGCACTAAATGAACATTGAAGTTCTGTCCTACATTAGCTGACCAGAACCAGCCAGATGGTGGACCGAAAGAACTAAATAAAACAGGTTTGAGCTATGAGATTACCACTGTATGTACAATTTAGAAGTCAAGAACAAAAAAAGTTTGAGTTGTTGAAAGGAGTGTTTTTTTTTCTTAGTAATTATATTACTTTTAGCAATATGTTGGTTGTTTGCTTTGCGTACAGAATGTATTTTGGGGTGATATAATCAAATTACTTAGCACGATTTGGGCCATAATTTGAAATTGAGAGAAAAAGTATAAAGAAATCACAAAAAATGGCGATATCATTTTTTGGTAAGTTAAATCCTTCCAGAACACAGTCCAACCAGTGGCCAAAAATCAACATTTGAAACTAACAGGAAAACACTGCCCCCCCCCCCCCCCCCCCACCCCACCCCCTCACTAATAATAAGAATAATGGATTTAATTGCATTCCATTTCTTGATAGCTTTAGAGTTGATAGTGAAGATAAGCCAGATGTTTTATTACACTTAGTAGAAGTAAAGGAGTCAAGCTGCTGTCCAATCTTTGCTATGGCCTGTCTTTGATACGCCATTGCAAATATTGCAGCGGTGTACCATGTTGTGAAGGGTGAATGATAGGCCCGTTTTTTTTTGTTTTTTTTTTCTTTTTAGCTCTGTTTGTGTGCACACAGTATCACCAGAAAGAGGACAAATGACAAACTAAACCGTAATGACTTCTGTACGTTGTCTGTTTTATGAAATATGCCCATTAGCAATGGATGATTGCTGTGTATACATGAATCACATTCGGCTTTCTTCTTTGTTTAGTGTGTGTATGTGTGTCTGTGTCTGTGTGTGTGTGTGCGCGTGCGCGTGCGCGCGTGTGTGTGCATGTGTGTGCATGCGTTTTCTTTTTGTTTGTTTTTTTTTTTTTTTGCATTTATAACAACTAAAAGGAAAAAAGCGGGTAAAGGATAGAATATCTGAAGTCCATGAGAAAAACGAGATACATGAAAAACTGAGAAAAAGGAAAAAAAGAAAAAAAAACTGAGAAAGGAAATGCCACTGAAAAAAAGGTCTGATTTGACCACCTGTGTGTGTGTATGTCCTGTTAGTGTCTGGATCCATGCATTCTTTTTGAACTTTTGCTTTGGTCTTCACGACTTCAGAGTATTTATATTTGTATTAGCAGGATGATTTGGTTTCTAGTGCCACTAACAATTTGTCTTTTATTTCCTGTCATCTTTGATACCAGATACTCTACTATATATGTGCTTGACCTGTCTCAGTGGACCTTGTTCTATTTGTTTGGTGTGAGTTGCGATTGAAGATACTGAATTTCTAAAACATCTCTGTTGATGTTTTGTGGGCTAGAAATGTGTGATCACGGCTTTCATTCTTTTCTTTTTTTATCTTTCTGAGCATGATATCAGTTTGCTCTTGATATAAAAGATGAACGGTTTTACTGTCAAATAAGCTGCAAGGGCCTGTCACTGATACGCCTTTGCAAATATTACAGTAAAACAACTACTCCCGAACAAATAGGTTCTTTTTGTTTGGTGTGTGTCTGTAAATCAGCACGTGCAGGTGTGTGTGTCGTGTGTGTGTGTGTGTGTGTGTGTGTGTGTGTGTGTGTGTGTGTGTTCGGTATGAATGAGACTATCCTTAATGCCAGATACTGGTCTGAACTTTCTACCACTGTATGAGTTATGCCTTTCCTTGGTAGGCCATTGCAAATATTACAGCAACATATCTTGTCGTAAAGAGTCCATGGGTGATAAACATGTTTTCTATCTTTATCATTTCTGTTCTGTGCTATGTTGATTGTTATGTTTTTTCATGTTCATGTCTGTGTCTAGTTTGGAATTTGATTTCAAAGATATTGGATTTCTGTGCGGCTATTGACAATGTGTGATCCTGACGCCATTCAATTTAAGTGGCATTTATTTCAAATGATGATACCTTGAACAATTGATCAACGTGTTTTTTTATGCTTGTTAGTGTTTGACATTCTTTCAATAATTGCATGGATGCTAGTACATGTGTGTGATGTTGTGTTGATTCAGTGTGCATGCTGTGTGTGTGTGTGTGTGTGTGTTGTGTGTGGTGGTTGTGTGTGTTGTGTTTGGATGTGTGTGTCTTTGAGTTATGGCCCTAACAGTTGGTCTGACTTTGTAGTGTAGTTATGCCTTTCCTTGGTAGGCCATTGTGTGTGTGTAGACGTGCGTGTGTGTGTGTGTGTGTGTGTGTGTGTGTGTGTTGTGTGTGTGTGTGTGTATGCGTGGGTGTGTGTGGGTGTGAGCGTGTGTGTGTGTGTGTGTATGTCCATGTATTCAGTATGAATGAGACTTGGTCTTTCAGATGGATGGTTTGGTTACTAGTCCTAATGACAATTTGTATTTGCTTATCCTTAATGCCAGATACTTTAGTAATCTTTGTGCCACTATATGAGCTATGCTGCTCTCATCTTTGCAAAGCCTATCCTTGGTATGCCATTGCAAATATGACAGCAACATACCCTGTTTTAAAGAGTCCATGATAGGCATTTTTTCTTTATATCTATGTGTGCATTATAT
>JAMYXO010000067.1:57500-75000 GCA_033310375.1 Conus canariensis | reverse complement strand
TTAATTTCTTTAACATGCCTTAGTACTATTTCAAACAAGACAGCCTACTAAAATCCTGTAGAATGGCCAGGATCCTTTCCCCAATTTCAAAGTGTCTACCAAAAGCACATGGTAAACCCAACCGATTCAACATACCAACTTGACCAGTATCTAGACAAGTCCAATCATAATATGATCAGTAACTATATTATACAGGCTTAGTTTTTAGTCTAATCTACTTATAATCTTACTACAGCTTACTAACCTTGAATTAAGAGACCACTTTGCCCACTTTGTTTTCCCTCTAGAGAGACAACGTGGTTCCTCCTCTCTTCAGCCGGTCAAAAGGGAAAGTACTTCTATGTCAAGGAACAGGAAATAGGGTGTGGAACTTGTCAGGAAACAGGAAGTAGGTTGGGGAACTTGATTATCATTTCCCTAAATTAATTAATTTCAGCCCCCAAAATTAATTACTTCTAGTAACTTTCCCAACAATATTTTTGTATACAAAGAATAAAAATAGTAAACTAGAACCAAATCAAAATACATTATCTTCAATTCCACAACCTTCGTTTTACCACTCAAGGGGAACAACTCTCCAAAGGAAACAACTTCTTAACAAGAGACTAAATTACGGTTACTTCCCTTGAACTGTGCTTGTGTAGACCAGCCCTCTGTCATGCTGTCTACACTTTCCCGGCCAAAAATAAAAAAAGAAAAACATAATTTTTTTTTTCTTTTTTTTTTTCTTCAATTGAAAATTTCTGGTCATTTCGCACAATGGCGAAGTTTTCCTTGAACCAGCAATGAATCATTGCCAGACAATTTCTTTGGTGTATAACTACACGCATTTCTTGGCCAAGATGAAATAATGTTCCTTTATCATCGACAAGGACTTGGAGAGGGTCTCGAAACTTTCCTCCAACTGTCTCAACCATGGTCCCAGATCCTTGGCTTTGCCAACAGTGGCAGACTCAACAGGAAGATCTGCTGCCACTCTATGTGCCAAGTTCAAACGGTCCACAGGCCGCCTTTGTCGTACTGACCTCCTAAGTTTTGGTGCAGGCTCTTCCCCTTCCGCATCAAAACCTACCGCCTCGTCAGGCTCAGTGTGGTTGAGATCAACCGACCCATCCACGGATCCCTCCTCGTGATCCTTCTCTGGTTCTGCTGGGTCAGTAACACCTTGTGCCTCAGTCCCATCTCCTGTGTCCACACGGGCTTGGTTGTGTTCCTGTGTATCACCAGCTGGTTCCGGTACTGTCTGGCGTAATGGCCATGTCGGCCACACTGGTAGCACGGCCCCCTGGGTCGTGGAGGTTGAGCCCTCAGGTGCACCAGACCAGGAGGTTCTGTGAACGTCGGCCGTAACTTCTCGGCCACCTTCTCGGCGATCTTCTCCAGGTCGCTGTCACAGAGTCCCTCACTGGGTCCTGGCATTGTTGCGGCATTGGCGTGAACTCTGCAACTGTCCTTGGACCTAGAGACGGGCTCCTCGCCCACCTCTTCCACTCTCCGTACCGTCTGGAGCAGCCTGGTGAGGTCTGGAGTGGCCTCCCCTGGAAAACCAAAACTGTTCCGCAGCTCCAGAGCCAGCATTGGTGGAACTGACCGGGAAAAACACATGGTAGACCCGCCGCCGCTGCTCCTGCTGCCCCATCTCCATCTTTGCTGCCACCCCTGCCAGGGCGGACCACAAACGTCCCAAGAAGGTGGACGGAGCCTCCTTAGGCTGCAGTGTCATGGTGTTGAATTCTAGAAGTAGGTCATCCACCGTCTTCACCTCCCCGTAGATGCCCCGAAGAGTGTTCAGGATGTCGGCAGCATCACTGCAGTCCTTTGCCTGTTGGTAGGCGAGTCCCCGGAGGCTGCCCAACATCTTCGCCCGTAGTTCTGGGATCGTGCCATCTTGTAGATGCTGCAGACATTGCTGCTCCCACTCTACAAAAGACACTTCCCCTGGTTGAGGGACAAACCCTGAGAAGGGCTTGATCCTCACGGCTGCTTGGGCCGTGACGTTGATGACAGGTGGGGTTGCTGCAGCGGGTTGACGGGTGACTAGGGAGAGTAGCCTCTGCATGTCGGCCAGCTGTCTCTGGAGGCCAGCGACCGTGGCTTGCTGGCCTTCTTCCCCTCCATTTCCATCACCTGCTTGGGCACCCCCACTCAAGCTGCCTGACGGTGTACCTTCAGTATTCATGGTACAAATTATGCTGGTCTGTTCTTTTTGTTTTACAACTTGGGATCTTTATAAAAAAATTCTTTTTTCTTTTTTTACAAAATTTTTCTTTTTTCTCATTTATTATTATTTTTTTTTTAGCCTTCCTTAGCCCCACATTGGGCGCCAGAATTGAAGACAGACAGACACTAATCCCCAGCTTAGAGAGTGGGAGCGAGATGAGAGAGAGAGAGAGAGAGAGAGAGAGAGAGAGAGAGAGAGAGAGAAAGGAGAAGAACACAAAGATATAGAACTGGGGAAAGTCACTCTGACCCTGTCTACAGGGAGGGGCCGAGGAAGGCTCTTGCTTACGCAGACAAAACAAGTGGCTTACAATTTATCTCACTCTTTTAATTTATCTCACTGAACAATTTCAACAATCAACCACTGGTTTAATTAACCAGAACACGACACTGATTTTGAATCAAAAGATTTCCAAAAACCACGATTAAGGTTAACATCAAACATAAAATAAATCATCAAAACAGTTCAGCCCAGCATAAACATCATCCCATCCCTGAGGTTCCGCAGGTACACTGAGACGGGTAGCAGAGTATGGGTATTTGCGGACTAGACCAGGGACAACTTTGGGTGCAGGGTAAATGAGGGTAATTTGGGCAAGGTTGGAGGGAGGAAGGGTAAGGAGGAAAATAAAAATGTGGCAGAAATAACGACGAAGTCGACGAAACGGATGGCCCCTGGGAATAGCACATAACACAATACATTAGCCTTCTATGGTAAAGAAATCTACTATTAAAAACTACTACCAAGAGCAACACCACTGAACATAAAAGAACACGCCAATAAAAATCCATCAATCTTGCCACACACAGCTGATACCCCAGCCAATCGGCAATCTTAACCCACTAGCGTGGAAGCATTATGCCCTTCACACATTTTTACAAACTCTTCCATACATGACCCTTCAAGCCCTTGCGCAGAAATAACCAACAAACATCCTAAAAATATTCCTACATCAATACAACAACAATTTGTCTCCACAAACTTCTAGTACTGAGAAAAGCTCAAATGTAGCAACACAATACATGCTAACAAAGCTAAACAACTCTCTTCTCCTTAGTTGCAGGGGTCATTCCATAAGAACAAAGGAATAAAAAGGTTTCCCCCTGGAACTAGGCCCTAACTATACAAATCTTCTACTACTATAATAATTTAATGCCAGGAGTATTGGGCTAAATTATGAACCCTAGCCCTAGGCACAACATGGTTAGCAATGATCCTTAAAAGAAGGTGAGAGAAAATATACAGACTGAGGGAAACCAAATGAGAAAGAAATTTAGACTGGAAACTAAGATTAGACTCTTAGCTCTGTTCGACTTGAGAAGTGAGAGCACAAGAGAACTGAATAAGCATGACAGAGAAATTAAGTCTTAATTTCTTTAACATGCCTTAGTACTATTTCAAACAAGACAGCCTACTAAAATCCTGTAGAATGGCCAGGATCCTTTCCCCAATTTCAAAGTGTCTACCAAAAGCACATGGTAAACCCAACCGATTCAACATACCAACTTGACCAGTATCTAGACAAGTCCAATCATAATATGATCAGTAACTATATTATACAGGCTTAGTTTTTAGTCTAATCTACTTATAATCTTACTACAGCTTACTAACCTTGAATTAAGAGACCACTTTGCCCACTTTGTTTTCCCTCTAGAGAGACAACGTGGTTCCTCCTCTCTTCAGCCGGTCAAAAGGGAAAGTACTTCTATGTCAAGGAACAGGAAATAGGGTGTGGAACTTGTCAGGAAACAGGAAGTAGGTTGGGGAACTTGATTATCATTTCCCTAAATTAATTAATTTCAGCCCCCAAAATTAATTACTTCTAGTAACTTTCCCAACAATATTTTTGTATACAAAGAATAAAAATAGTAAACTAGAACCAAATCAAAATACATTATCTTCAATTCCACAACCTTCGTTTTACCACTCAAGGGGAACAACTCTCCAAAGGAAACAACTTCTTAACAAGAGACTAAATTACGGTTACTTCCCTTGAACTGTGCTTGTGTAGACCAGCCCTCTGTCATGCTGTCTACACATGTTTTCTTCATATCTGTGTGTGCAGTATATGTGTTCGTATACCAGTTTCTGTGAACCTTGTTCTATATGTTTAGTGTGCGCGAGATTGTTGTCATAATTGTTATGTTAATCTTATCAAATTTGGAAGAAAATTGATTTCCCAAACATATCTGATGTCCTGTGGGCTGGAAATGTGTGATCTGAAATATCATTTGTTTACTTTTAATATCTGGTGTCAGTTTGGTCTTTGTTTAAAAGATTACTGGTTTTACTGTCAAATATCTGCAAGGGCCTATCACTGATACGCCTTTGCAAATGTTACAGTAAAACAATGATGCCGTTACTTCTCCCGAACAAATAGGTTGTTTTTGTTTGGTCCGTGTTTGGAAGTGCATGTCTGTAAATCAGCATGTGGAGACTGTGTGTGTGTGTGTGTGTGTGTGTGTGTGTGTGTGTGTGTGTGTGTGTGCGCGCGTGCGTGTGTGTGGGTGTGAGCGTGTGTGTGTGTGTGTATCCGTGTGTGTGTGCATGTGTGTGGGTGTGAATGTGTGTTTGGAAGTGCATGTCTGTAAATCAGCACGTGGAGACGGTGTGTGTGTGTGTGTGTGTGTGTGTGTGTGTGTGTGTGTGTGGTGTGTGTGGTGTGTGTGTGCCTCCATGTATCCGGTATGAATGAGACTTGTTCTTTCATATGGATGCTTTGGTTACTAGTCCTAATGACAATTTGTATTTGCTTATCCTTAATGCCAGATACTTTAGTAATCTTTGTTCCACTACATGAGCTATGCTGCTGTCTCATCTTTGCAATGGCCTGTCCTTGGTACGCCATTGCAAATATGACAGCAACATACCCTGTTTTAAAGAGTCCATGATAAGCATGTTTTCTTCATATCAATGTGTGCATTATGTGTGCTAGTGTACATGTCTGTGCAAACCTTGTTCTGTATGTGTGGTGTGAGTGGGATTGTTGAGCGTTTTGTTATATGAGTTGTATCAAATGTTGAAGAAATGGATTTCTGAAACATGTCTTTCAATGTCCTGTAGGGCTGAAAATGTGTGATCTCAACTCTTGTTTTTTGTCCATTTCAATGACTGGTGTTAGTTTGGTCTTTATTTCAAAGATGAATGGATTTACTGTCAACTATCTACAAGGGCCTATCGCTGACACGCCATTGCAAATATTACAGTGAAGCAACATGCTGTGATTACTCCTTGACAAATAGGTTGTTTTTGCTTTGCCTGTGTTTGGACATTGATGTGTGCTTATCTGCATGTGCAGAGGTGTGTGTGTGTGTGTGTGGTGTGTGTGTTCAGTATGAATGAGACTATCCTTAATGACAGATACTGGTCTGACCTTTGTACCACTGTTTGAGTTATGTCTTTCCTTGGTAGACCATTGCGAATATTTCAGCAACATACCCTGTCGTGACGAGTCCATGGGTGATAAGCATGTTTTCTTCATATCTATGTGTGCAGTATATGTGCTCGTGTACCAGTCTCTGTGAACCTTGTTCTGTATGTTTGGTGTGAGCGAGATTGTTGTCGTTATTGTTATGTTAATCTTTTCAAATTTGGAAGAAAATTGATTTCCAAAACATATCTGATGTCCTGTGGGCTGGAAATGTGTGATCTTAAATATCATTTGTTTACTTTTAATGTCTGGTGTCAGTTTGGTCTTTATTTAAAAGATTACTGGTTTTACAGTCAAATATCTGCAAGGGCCTGTCACCGATACACCTTTGCAAATATTACAGTAAAACAAGATGCTGTTACTACTCCCGAACAAATAGGTTGTTTTTGTTTGGTCCGTGTTTGGAAGTGCATGTCTGTAAATCAGCACGTGGAGACGTGTGTGTGTGTGTGTGTGTGTGTGTGTGTGTGTGTGTGTGTGTGTGTGTGCATGTGTGTGCGCGTGCGCGCGCGTGTGTGTGTGTGTGTGTATGCGTGTGTGTGTGTGTGTGTGTGTGTGTGTGTCCCCATGTATTCGGTATGAATGAGACTTGTTGTGTCAGATGGATGGTTTGGTTAGTACTCCTAATGACAATTAGTATTTGCTTATCCAGAATACCAGATATTTTCGTAATCTTTGTGCCACTATATGGGCAATGCTGCTGTCTCATCTTTGCAATGGCCTATGCTTGGTATGCTATTGCAAATATGACAGCAACATACCCTGTGTTAAAGAGTCCATGATAAGCATGTTTTCTTCATATCAATGCGTGCATTATATGTGCTAGTGTACGTGTCTGTGCGAACCTTGTTTTGTATGTGTGGTGTGAGTGGGATTGTTGAGCGTTTTGTTGTATCAGTTGTATGAAATGTTGAAGAAATGGATTGCTAAAACATGTCTGTCGATGTCTTGTGGGCTGGAAATGTGTGATCTCAGCTATCGTGATTTTTCCATTTTAATGACTGGTGTTAATTTGGTCTTTATTTCAAAGATGAATGGATTTACTGTCAAATATCTGCAAGGGCCTGTCACTGACAAGCCATTGCAAATATTACAGTAAAACAGCATGCTGTGATTACTCCTTGATAGATAGGTTGTTTTTGCTTTGTCTGTGTTTGGATGTTCATGTGTGCTTATCTGCATATGCGTGTGTGTGTGTGTGTGTTGTGTTGTGTGTGTGTGTGTGTGTGTGCGCGCATGTTTTCTTTTTGTTTGTTTTTTTTAGCGTTTATAACAACTAAAAGGAAAAAAGCGGGTAAAGGATAGAGTATCTGAAGTCCATGAGAAAAACGAGATACATGAAAAACTGAGAAAAAGGAAAAAAGAAAGAAAAAAACTGAGAAAGGAAATGCCACTGAAAAAAAGATCTCATTTGACCACCTGTGTGTGTGTGTGTGAGTGTATGTCCTGTTAGTGTCTGGATCCATGCATTCTTTTTGAACTTTTGCTTTGGTCTTCACGACTTCAGAGTATTTATATTTGTATTAGCAGGATGATTTGGTTTCTAGTGCCACTGACAATTTTATTTCCTGTCATCTTTGATACCAGATACTCTACTAATCTTTGTGCCACCATACGAGTTATGCTGCTGTCCAATCTTTGCAATGGCCTATCCTTGGTACGCCATGGCAAATATTACAGCAACATACCCTGTTGTAAAGAGTCGATGATAAGCATGTTTTCTTCATATCGATGTGTGCAGTATATGTGCTTGTGTACCTACCTGTCTCAGTGAACCTTGTTCTATTTGTTTGGTGTGAGTTGGGATTGAAAATACTGAATTTCTAAAACATCTCTGTTGATGTTTTGTGGGCTAGAAATGTATGATCACGGCTGTCATTCTTTTCTTTTTTTTATCTTTCTGAGCATGATATCAGTTTGCTCTTGATATAAAAGATGAACGGTTTTACTGTCAAATAAGCTGCAAGGGCCTGTCACTGATACACCTTTGCAAATATTACAGTAAAACAACTACTCCCGAACAAATAGGTTCTTTTTGTTTGGTGTGTGTCTGTAAATCAGCACGTGCAGGTGTGTGTGTGTGTGTGTGTGTGTGCGCGCGCGCGCATGTGTGTGTGTGTGTGTGTGTGTGTGTGTGTGTGTGTGTGTCTCCATGTCTTACGTATGAATGAGACTTGTTCTTTCAGATGGATGGTTTGGTTACTAGTCCTAATGACAATTTGTATTTGTTTATCCTTAATGCTAGATACTTTAGTAATCTTTGTGCCACTGTATGAGCTATGCTGCTGTCTCATCTTTGCAATGGCCTATCCTTGGTACGCCATTGCAAATATGACAGCAACATATCCTGTTTTAAAGAGCCCATGATAAGCATGTTGTCTTCATATCAATGTGTGCATTGTATGTGCTAGTGTACATGTCTGTGCGAACCTTGTTCTGTATGTGAGGTGTGAGTGGGATTATGACCGTTTTGTTGTGTCAATTGTATCAAATGTTGAAGAAATGGATTTCTAAAACACATCTGATGTCCTGTGGGCTAGAAATGTGTGATCTTAACTTTCATTTTTTTTTCATTTCAATGACTGGTATTAATTTGGTCTTTCTTTCAAAGATGAATGGATTTTCTGTCAACTATCTGCAAGGGCCTATCACTGACACGCCTCTGCAAATATTACAGTGAAGCAGCATGCTGTGATTACTCTTTGACAAATAGGTTGTTTTTCCTTTGCCTGTGTTTGGACGTTCATGTGTGATTATGTGCAGGTGCAGAGGTGTGTGTGTGTGTGTTTGTGTGTGTGTGTGTTTGTGTGTGTGTGTTCAGTATGAATGAGACTGTCCTTAATGCCAGATACTGGTCTGAACGTTTGTACCACTGAATGGGTTATTCCTTTCCTTGGTAGGCTATTGCAAATATTACAGCAACATACCCTGTCGTAAAGAGTCCATGGGTGATAAACACGTTTTCTTCATATCTATGTGTGCAGTATATGTGCCCGTGTGCCAGTCTCTATGAACCTTGTTCTATTTGTTAGGTGTTAGCGAGATTGTTGTCGTTATTGTTATGTTAATCTGATCAAATTTGGAAGAAAATTGATTTCCAAAACGTATCTGATGTCCTGTGGGCTGGAAATGTGTGATCTTAAATATCGTTGGTTTACTTTTAATGCCTGGTGTCAGTTTGGTCTTTGTTTAAAAAATTACTGGTTTTACTGTCAAATATCTGCAAGGGCCTATCACTGATATGCTATTGCACATGTTAAAATAAAACAAGATGCTGTGATTACTCCACAACAAATAGATTGTTTTTGTTTGGTCTGTGTTTGGAAGTGCTGTGATTGTGTGGTGATCCTACCTTCCAAGATGGTACGCTCATTCCTTGTGTCCTCCTTGTACGTTTGTCTTTGATTTCGTTTCAGGGAGGGCTTCGAAGATTTTTTAATTTTCTTTCTTTGACCAAGGAAAGAACGGAGGGATAACCATGGATTAAGTTCTGCCCGTAGCTGCCTTCTCTCTCTCTCTCTCCCTCTCTCTCTCTCTCTCTCTCTCTCTCTCTCTCTCTCTGTCCCTCCCTCCCTCTCTCTCTCTCTCTCTCTCTCTCTCTCTCTCTCGCCATACGCAGAATGAAAGCGTCAGAGCAGTACAGAATAGTACATAGATAAACCCAGACGACAGTATCAAACGACAAAACACTTAAACCAGCAAGAGAATGTCCAACGTTAATAGATCGTACAGACTTGCATGGTGAGGATGAATTATAGAGGAAAAGAAAAAAGAGAAAGGAAACAAAAACCTGACATGATTGAGGGAAAAAAAGAAAAGAAAAAAAAAACAAGAGAAGGGGAAAAAATAGGAGGATGAGGACCCCGACAGTGGCGATGAGGAGGAATAACCGAAGCATGGACAACCTTAACACAGATATATTTACATCATTGGAAGTTAATTCTGAAAGATAGGGGGGAGGGGGGGGGGGTAGAGAGAAAAGTGAAGGTCAGGTCAGCACGCACTTCTCATCACCGAGGGGGGGGGGGGGGGGGGGGATGGTGGGTGATGGAGGAGGAGACGGGATGAGTGGGGAGGAGAGGAGGGGGGGGGGGGGTAACGGGGAGAGAGAGAGAGGGGGGGTACGAGAGAGAGAGAGAGAGCAAACTGACAAGTGTTTTTTTAGATTTTGTTTTTTAATTGGAGAAACATGTGGGTGTATATATATGAACATGATTGTATATTTAAAAATGTACGTATAATCCTTCTTCATACAAGAAAAATGGTAAATTACACATACTTTCTCACCTCCGAGCGGAATGCAATGGGGAGGGGGAGGGGGGGGGGGAGGTGGAGAGGGAGAGAGCGAGAGTCATCACATAGCACATAGTAATGCAGTAATGATAAACTGTTAAACATGATTGAGAATATAAACTCTTTAAGTGTGAGAGATGGGGGTGGTAGGGTGGGGTGGGGATTAGGGGGGAGAGAACACACATTTCCTCCGTCAAATCAGATCAGGTGAAAAATGTTAATCTCCTTCAGAAATTTTGAGATCACATCAGGTGGGACATGGAGTCTGCTGTAAAGTGTTTATGTCGGAGGGGGGGGGGGGGGGGGGGGGGGTAACGGGACATTAACATCTTCCTCTGCCTTTCATCTGTGATGGTGTGGAGGGGTAAGGGGTGTGCAGGTGAAGACAGGCAGATGGTGGTAAGGTGCAGGAACCAAGGGACAGCAGCCAGTCAAGAAGACACACAGGACGACGTGGAGTTTTTCTTCTTTTATTTCTCTCCCATGGCAAGGAGCTCAAACCAGGAACACTGCCTGGGATCTCTCTTTCAGCACTCAGCGCACTGAGCACTCTCTAGCGAACACTCTAGGCTACACTCTCGGCAACACTGTAGGCTACACTCCTCCGTATATAAATCATCTTAAAATATATACAGACGGTTCTCTACTTGAAAACCAATTATCAGGTGCTGCATTTATTATTCCATCATTAAAAATAGAGAAATCGTATCACATTGGGAAAAATTTCTCTGTATTCACAGCAGAGCTAATTGCCATTATTATGGCACTGAACTATCTTCTTAGTTTTCCATATTCGATACATCAAATATTATTTTGTGTCGATTCAAAATCTGTCTTACAAGCTTTAAAATATTCTCATACAAGAGTGAGAGGAGAAATGATATCTGAGATATACCATTTAATTCATTTTTTGTCTTTACGTGGTTCTTCTATTGACTTTTGTTGGATTCCATCACATTGTGGTTTAGCAGCAAATGAAAGGGTTGATCGGTTAGCCAAAAATGGTGCAGCTAAGGAAAAGAGCTTTACAAAAATAAATATTCCTTTATCCTTGTATGAAAATTATAGCCTTTTAGGTAAAGCATCATGGGATTCGGTGATAGGAAGACAAAAAGAGTGTCCAAACATAACAAAGGAGAACAAGGGAAAATTCTTTAAGAAGCTTGTAAAATATAAAACGGGACACAATCTCCACCAGGAACGACTTTTGAAGAGTCTGATCTTTAGACTCAGACTTGATGCATACAAAACAAAATATTGTAAAAATGTCACTTGCATTTGTGGCCATAATATTACACTATTCCATGTCATCTTCCTTTGCAGAAATACTCAAAAGTATTTACCTATTTGGTTATTAAGTTTGAACCCATCAATCGCGAATTTTTGGGACATTTTTGGGAACGAAGCGAAGGCTATAGAAGTTGTTAGGGCAATTGTTAAGAGTCCAGTTGGACATTTACTTTGATTCTCGAGTTATTTGTTTGATTTATTTTCTTATTATTTCAATGGTTAAAATGTTTTTTTTCTTTTAAAATGTTCAGATATGAATCCAGGCTAAAGCAGTTTACCGTTATGCCGGTAGATTAGAATGGGGTTAATGTGATAGTCACTTATTGGTATCTCATTAACTAAATAGACTATGCATGCAAAGATTAGTATACTACACTACCTCCACACTCCATACACTTTTAATGACATTTTTAAAACAACACACACACTTATACCCCCCCCCCCCCCTCCCCTCCCCTCCCCACACACACACACACCGACATACACCGGCCCCTTTTACATGTGTTTTTCTGTTTTGTCTTTATTTGTTTGTATGCCTGTTCGTTTGTCGTTTTTGTCTAAGATCACTGTAAAGTGGATAGACTTTAAATTAAAGAACGAACGAACTCCTCCGTATCACTTTGCCGTGCCCCAAATATATACAGCTTGACCGGACCGCAAAGAAGACAACGCAGCGCCGCGCGCAAAATGAGCCTCGCGAGACGGCAAATGACAAAATTTGTGCTATCTGCCGCAGCATCTGCGTTGTCTAGCTCGCCGTCCGTTCAAAGTATCCAAACATATCTGACATCGATGAAAACCTCAGAACCCAAGGAATAAAATGCAATAAGTCATATTTGACTATTCTGTGGCTGTGTAAAGTTATTGGTGATTAAAGCCCGAGAATGAACCCACTTTTAATGAGCTTACGTCATATTTTCCTTTATTTCGATGAAAAATACCAAACAGCATGAAGTAATTTTGTAACGAGTGAAAAGCTTGAATTTCACTCTTTCTATACATATAAATTTCATTATTTAAGATGCCATCCAAGCAGAGAACTTTGCGTTTAAAGTTTGATAGAAAACACAACTTGCTTTATCGTCACATGGCCGGCGCCATGTGCTTTCGAATACGATCTTCGATAAAGCGTTATTCCGTTGAAATGGTCCATCAGATGATAATTGTTATATATTTTCGCTTGCTTCTATCATAGAAATGGAGTTATTAAAAAGATTTCGATTGGGAAGTCCGAATTTCATGAAACGACAATTTAGATCAGAACTCCGACAATCAACAAAGAAGGCGACTCGCTCAAGCGACCGGCGCCGTCAGTCATTTCGTATAGTCGCAAGCTTGTACAGAAAAGATCATAGGCATGCGATATACGAAATGAGAGCTTATGGACTTTACTTTCAATGCGCATTCATGGATTCTTTGGATTCTCTCATACTTTTTGTGAAATCAAAGAATTATTTACAGTTTGTCCGTCGGACAATTCAAAATGGCGCCAAGATTAATTTGGTCGAAATACCAGTTTTAGTGAAAATATGGGCTTCTCAGTCCAACACGATTGTAATGAATGAAATGCATTAATTTTTGTGACTTCAGCGACGTATACACAACTATATAGGTTCTGAGGTATTCATGATTTAAAGAATTTACACAGTAAAAATGAGATCAATCGATCAAGGGAGGTAAGGGGAAGATAACTCATGAACAAAATCTCTCGTTTATGACGGGTGACCAAGAAATAGACACTGTTAGCACCCGGCTACACATCATTAGCAAACATCACACAGTTTATACCAAAAATATATCAAATCAAAGACTAACAAAGCCAACGTAACAGGGAAATCTCCAGACACCCTCGCGTACGCGAGTACCATGAAATCTTATACAGAAAAAAATTCAAACGAACAGAAGTTGTAAGACTAAAGGTTGATCCGACTACTCAGTCAGTCAAGGAATGGCGTTATATCTTACTTGTCTTCTCTGGAATGATAGCATCCAGGTTATGTATTCTCATAATGTTTTGATCATCCTGTTTCTGTTTGATTTTATGTGGTTCTGCAATTAATTTCACTGTGATGTTGATTAAGAACTCGTTATCAGACCATAACACAACAGTAAAATCTTGCCTTTCAAGCAAAGTTTAACTGAAAAAAAGAACATTCTCCAGTTACCTGATCGCATAGTACAATGAAAAAGAAAGTGATCTGGCCTTTATGTCTACAAAGAAATATTGAACAAGAAGAAACATTTTGTAGACAGATGTGTTTAACGCTCAATCTTCCTTCTTTTCAAAGAAAATACTAGATTGTAAGACGTCTGCTCAGCTCACAAACAGTTTGCTAGGCAGGAAAAGCAATGCTGTGCTCCCCACTGTTTTCTCTCTTTCTGAACTCCCCATCCTCTTCTCTGACTTTTTCAATGCCAAATCGAAACAATCCCAGACAATCTGGACAGTTCAAATTTCACTGGATCCCTTCTTGATAGTGATCATTCTTTTTCAGGCCAACCTTGGACTGTTTTCAGTTCAGTGACCGAGGATGATGTCAGACAGGTGATAGTTATTTCGCCTAGGAAATCACGTGACCTTGACCCATTGCCTGCATCCATCCTGTTCCACTGTATTGATGTTTTTCTCCCCTTCATAACTCTTGTTATTAATGCTTCCCTCTCTGAACTCAGGGATGTTGTCAGTGATGTTCAAAGCTGTTCCCAAGATTTAAAGAAATGGATTACTTTGAATAAGTTGCAGCTGAACGACGACAAAACTGAAGTTCCTCCTTGCTCCTCCCAAACTCCAAGATCATCCCGCCCTACCTTCTTCCATCTGATATTCCTCTTCCATCTCAGGCTCGTAACCTCGGTGTGACTTTTGATTCCGCCCTTTCTTTCAAGCACCACGTGGCTAATGTTTGTAAGGCAGCATATCTGGAAATACGTAAGATCAGTTCAATCAGACACTTCCTCTTCACTGAAGCCACAAAAACTCTGGTTTGTTCCCAAGTTCTCTCAAGGCTGATCTACTGCAACAGTCTCTTGGCTGGCTCACCAAGTTAGCTACTCAATAATCTACAGAAGATTCAGAATAGCGTTGCCAGGCTTGTTTGCAAAGCATCTAAACGTCAACATGTCACTCCTCTGATGCAGTCCCTCCAATGGCGTCCAATCCTTAGTCGATTTGACTGCAAGCTGGCTTCTATCTGTTTCTCTTCCGTTTCTGGTTCCGGACCAAAATATCTCTCAGACATCCTCCACATCTACACCCCATCCCGTCAACTTCGTTCCTCTGCCGACAGCCGCCTCTTGCGGATTCCTTCTGTCAGAACAAAATCTTTTGGTTAACGTTCTCTCTCCTTCCAAGGACCAACTGTCTGGAATACACTTCCCATCAGTGTCAGACACCTACCTTCACCCTCTTCTTTCAAATCTGCCGTTAAAACAAATTTCTTTCAACAGTCGTAACCTCCCCTACTTCCCAGTTCACCTTCCAAGTGCCTGAGTGGGTTTTTGCGTGCACGCGTGAGTGCCTTGTTGTCACTTACAGATTCAATAGTTGGTCAAAATCTGTTAAATTTCAGGTTACCACCATTTCCCATTTTCCTTCTCACGTCTATTCCCCACACCACACGCACCCCAACAGCTACCTAGCTTTTCACCCACCTCCCCCCACTTGCCTTCCATCCTCAGAGGAAAAACGTTCACTTGCCCTTCTGTTTCCATATCCAATATGCCTTGAACTTCAGACTACTCTTCTGTCTGCAGACTAGGTCCTATTGAAATTGTTGCAATGGAGTCGGTGCTGGTAATATGGTTTTATTTGTCGCTTGTTTTTCTCTTCTATGAGCCAAACATCCCGTGAAACAGCATCATTATTACCTTTGTTTACCCCCACCCCCTCGCCCCCTCCCCATCCGCCGATACAATTTGAATAGGTGTACATCGTGGATGGTGGGTGCTGTGCACTATACAAGTGACTGTGTACTGATGATATTCAGTTTACTGGTGCACATGTATAATGGCATTTACAAGTCAATTATGATAAAAACAGTCAATGTGTCATTTATTTCAATAAAAAAATGAAATCAAACATAATGAGTTCACAACTTTAATTGCAATACAATATACACATCAGTTAACAGAAAGGACAATGCTCAAGCTTTGACCTAAACAACCAAAATTATCATTACTCTAGCTTACCGTGTCCTTTGCATACAAAACTGTTCATTAGCACAAAGACATCACAGTACCTGAAAGTAGTATGTTTGTCCCAGGGTCACAAATATTCCAACCATCGTCTATTCCCTTTTAATTTGTCTATGGTTTTAAAGACTCTCCACACCCTCGCCATCTATCCACAAACTCTGACTTCCGTGACACACATCTGGAGTTCTTCAACCAGTAGCTTAAGATAGATTGCCAAACAACATCACAACAAAATCTGCTTTATTCCTTTTCTTTTGATAACATCTTGTGCCAACAAGGAGGAAGGGAGGGACAGGGTGGAGATGAGGATGGAGGTGGGTGTGTGGAAGAAATGTAGCTAGAGATTGACCAGGTGTTGGTGAACACCATGCAAACCAACACACATCTCCATGATCTGGGTGACGGATGTTTTCCATCTGAAGCTCTGGAACCTGCGTGGATGATGTCCACTTCACACAGCCATTGCGGACGTAGGAAGAGATGGGGGTGAGATGGGGGGTGTGAGACAAAGGGGCGGAAAGGTCACCCTTATAGATTTTCTCATTAAAGATGCAAGATATAAATCACTTTTTTTTAATCTTGTTCTTACCTTTAGCACTTTAATAGCAAGGCAAAACTTTTGATTTGCAATATCAGTCATGCCTGGAACAGACTAAGATATAGCACACCTGTTGATATCGGAGAATCCTGTTTATCAACATGAAGATCTTTCTCTTTGTAATCCGTCGCTAAAATAGGGCATTCTGCTTATAGAATATGTAACCAAGAGAAACAAATTAGTGTTCGATGTGTTTTAGTTTTCTGTGTTCATGCGTGCGTGCGTGCGCCTGTGCGTGCGTGCGTGCGTGCGTGCGTGCGTGTGTGTGTGTGTGTGTGTTGTGTGTGTGTGTGTGTGTGTTGTGTGTGTGTGTGTGTGTGTGTGTGTGTGTGTGTGTGTGTGTGTTCATGCATGTTAATGTCTAAGTGTATGTTTCAATCGATGGTGCGTGTATGTGAATCTTACATGTTGTGTGTGTGTGTGTGTGTGTGTGTGTGTGTGTGTGTGTGTGTGTGTTGTGTGTGTGTGTGTGAGCGCGCACGTTCATATGTGTGTGTGTGTGTGTGTGGGGAGGGGGTGGTCAGTGCAGCCTAAGATCTGATTTTACAAGAAACTAGTTATAGATAATAAGCTATTTATATACTGATTCTCAAACATTAGGCCTTGTCAAGGTGGGGAGTCTCTCATCAGCTTGTCCGATGACAGACAGTGCTTTTACAGTTCAGTTGTTTAGTTTTATTCACACAAAATCACGTAAGCTCTTTCTTCTCTTTTCTCTCTTATATCTGTCTGTCTGTCTGTCTGCTGTCTCTCTTTCTCTCTCTCTCTCTCCCCCCCTCTCTCTCTCCCTCTCTCTCTCTCTCTGTCTCTCTCTCTGTGACCCATCTGATATCATCATGGTGATGAGATGTAAGTTCTGCAGATTGAAGAGCTTCGCAGTAAGGAGTTCTGCCCGTTCGGATGTTTGAATGTAAAGCAACGTGCATGGCATCAAGTGAGAATGAAAGAATCCTGCATGGACTTCCCTGTCTTGTGGTTACAGCCGCCTGTTTGGGCCCCCGTCTTGCCCCTCCGCACCTTCTTCACTGAAAATTCCCCTACCCCCATCTACCCATCCCACCACCCTTCCCCCCGAACCAGTACCCCTCTGGCAATAGTGCAGAGGTCTTGCACCTATGGCACTGGAAGCAGCAGACGGGAATACATTGATCATCTGTACTATGTAGAATGGTATCACTTTGTGTTCGAGTATCCTACTCTCCTTGGAATGGGGGTGGGGATGGGGTGAGGATGTCTCTTTCCTTTGTTCTGCAAACCCTCGTCCCAAACACATAACTGACGAAATAAAATGAAAGGCTGGGGGTGTGAGATTGTGTACTGAATAGTACGATTGGAAACCTTCATGAGATTTGCATCACCCAAGTCTGAGAAGGATGTGGAGGTGTTGGGGAGGAGAGGGGCTGTTGAAATGGGGGGGGGGGGGGGGGGGGCTGTGGCTGGAATTTGAATGGGGAGTGGTGGTGGTAATAGCATG
>JAMYXO010000067.1:0-52500 GCA_033310375.1 Conus canariensis | reverse complement strand
GCCATGTCCCAGCTGTGCTTCCATGCTTCTAACTTCTTGAGGTCTTCCTGAAGTAAGCTTTGGTCGGTTTTTGAGGCCTTCAAACGGTAGACAGCTGTGTCATCAGCAAACAGGCGTGTCAGTGAGGAGAGTTCTTCTGGCAAGTCATTAATGTACGCCAAGAAAAGCGCCGGCCCTAAAACAGAGCCTTGTGGGACCCCAGACTGCACACTGACCCGGCTGGAAGCTGTGCCATCCACTACCACCGATTGTTGCCGGTCTTTCAAGAATGCTCCTATCCATTTGTTGATCTTTCCCAGGACACCATAATGTTTCAGTTTGTGGATAAGGAGGCTGTGGTTCACTCTATCGAAGGCTTTGGCAAAGTCCATAATGATGACATCTGCCTGATTTCCTTTTTCTAGAGTTCCAAACAGTTCTTCTGTAAAATTAAGTAGTTGTGTTTCACAGCACCGAAACTTCGAAAGCCGTGTTGTTCTGGACATAAGATTTCGTTGGATTCTAAGTGAGACATGACAGCGCTGACGATGACGTGTTCCAGGACTTTGCAGGGGATAGAGGTCAGAGAGACTGGGCGGTAGTTAGATTGGTCATAGTGTTCTCCCTTCTTGAATATTGGTGCAACGTTTGCATATCTCCAATCAGAAGGGACATAACCAGCGTCAAGAGAGGACTGATAGATCATAGTAAGGATTGGGGATATTTCAGGGGCAAGGTCTATCAGGATGCGAGGACTGATGTTGTCAGGGCCACAGACTTTATAAGGGTTGAGTTTGGAAAGGAGTTTCTGAATGCCTTGTTCAGTAATCAAGACATCAGAGAAGGTTGAGCTGGGAGAAATGTCAGACATCTTGCACTTAGCGCGAAACTCTTCATCTGTGTACTCGCGTCCCTCACTGAACACTGACTGGAACTGCTTGTTGAGAGCCTCCGCCTTTGCGGTGGGATCCGTCACAAGCTTTCCATCGACTTTCAGGGGTGCGACGCCAGAGTTGGAGCTGCGCTGGTGCTTGACGAAGGTGTAGAATTGCTTGTTCAGGGGTGAACCTTCTGCCGACTCAGGGTCACCTGCGACTGACCTATGGACATATTCCCAGTACGAGCGTCTTATCATGCGCTGCTTCTGTCTTCTGAGTTGTTTATGTTTTTCTTCTAGTTGAGGAATATCTTGTTTTTTCTTTCTCTTGTAGACTCTGACATGGCGCTTGGCAATCTTACGGATGTCAGCTGTGATCCACGGTTTATAGACCCTGGTACGCGCTGTTTTGTGGGGGACATTGGTCTGGACTGTTGCGATGAGGGTGTCCTTGAACTTGGTCCAAAGATCCTCTGTGGTGAGGTTGTTTTCATCGCTCACCAGCGCCGAGTGCAGGTCCTTCATGTCCTTCCTCATCGCCTCCCAGTTGGCCTTATCGTAGATGGGGATCTGTCTTGGAGACTGCTTGATAGGTGGTGGGCCTAAGGAGAATTCACAATAGGGGATGTCATGATCCGACAAGCCAGGAATGACTTCAACCCTAGGGATGAGATGCAGGCAGTTGGTAATAAGAAGATCTAGCGTGCTATGGGTTCCTTTCTTTTTGTCTATTCTTGTGGTTTCTAGCACTAGTTGTTGCATACCATGGTCATGCAGTAGGTCTCTGAATTTTCTGTGGAGTTCAACACAATTAGTACCAGGTTTGAGTGTCAAAGTGTTCCAGTCCCAACCAGGAAAGTTGAAATCCCCTCCCATAAGGATGTATGCATTCGGGATCCTAGCCGCCCTGTCTAGTGACTCGCCCAGTTTCGCAAGGCTGGGTACATCTGCGGTCTTGGGGCGGTAAAATGCGCACAGGTAGAGAGGTTTCCTGCCAAGCAGCTTAACACCAACCCATACGATCTCGCAGTCTGTAGACAGTTCTGGGACGATAAAACTCTCCAGGTTGGATCTGACAGCCATCAGGACACCGCCTCCGTGTTTATCGCTGTCTTTGCGGTATAAAGTGTACATATCAGGGATGACTTCATTGTCGGAGATTGAGCTATCTAACCAAGTTTCACAGGCTATAATAATGTCCGGTTTGGTACTGTCCATAAGATGAATTGTTTCTGCTCGTTTTCCTCTACTGGACTGAAAGTTGATGTTTAGGACACGTAAAGGTCTATTTTTGGATTTGTTCTGTTGGTTTGCTCTCGTGGGAGTAGACATGTGGTTAGGCTTGAAGGTGATTTCAGTTGGCGTGGTTGAGGAGATATCGGAATCATCATGAAGGTTTGAAGTAGAACTGTCAGGCCAATCAACTCCATGAAGGTCAAAAGCTGCAGTTCCATTGCGGCTGCCACAAATGACGCAGTGCCACGAGATGTCCTCATGATGAAGTTCTTCATTATTTCAGTGTTGGGATGCTTTGGCAGCGGGCATGATACCACATGCCACATGTATCGCAGGCAACACCTCTTTCCGACCAGCTGACAGAGATGTCGCAGGTTCCACAGGGGTAATGCGAGTCATTCCCACCAGAAGATTCAGACGATGGTCCAGGGTTCGCCTCGGGCGCGTAGGAAAGTAGTAGTAACAGAGAGAGGAATCCTGCTTGCGTATAGGCTGTCCTACAATTACAAAAGATCATGGACAGCTGTTATGAGTGGGATACACCTGGTCAAAATGACCGGTCAGCTTGTTGAAGACAACGCCTAAAACTGTCAAACATTGATACTTTCCGCGTTACCATGGCCCAGTCCATCACAAAGGACCCTTTCATAGTTGAACGCTTTCAGCCGTTATCCAAAGTGACTTGCTTCACAATCCAGTTGTGACATTTGGCATTGTTTGTCTGAGTGTCCTGTATGCCTGCACGGTATCAGTTTAGCTCCCCGCACGAAGGCTTCAACACGGCCGAAAACGTATGCATTTTATGACAGATTTCAGAGTGATATAACATTGAATATGGAACTTGAACGTGCGGTCTATACCTTAAGAGGGTTGTGCATTTTGTTGCAGTGCAATCCATTTTCGGTGGCTTTGGCAGCTCTGTGCGGTGGTCATTTATTCCTTCTCAATGGTTGGCCAGTTGCTGGGTTTCAGTACCAGTTATCCATTGAGTGAATGAAGTGAGGCTCTGTGGACTAGTCTGTTTGCGATAAGAAAAAGACACGCTCACTATAGACTAGATCCGGCTGGGAGTGAGGGGAGAGGGGGGGGGGGGGGGGGAAGATAACGCCTCTGACGGGAATCGAACCTACGACCTCCCAGCCTGCGACTCCCGACACTAACCACCGCATTGCGCCAATAAAAGGTCTAAAGTTCTCATAGACTTTCGACCATTGGGGCAGTGAACTGCCAGAGATTCACCGTGTCTATGGCATGGCATGTTGGAAGGCAAAGCCTATCTTTGCTCTTTCACAGAGAGGGTTTTCCAGCCAACAAAAATCCGACCCCATGTGTGGTTCGAACTCACAGCCGTCGCCTCCGCGGGCAAACGCTCTAACCATTTGACTACGGCACCCCTCTGCAGAGGCTGATCAGACTGTGTGACGTCAGTGTAAGGGCGATCTCCTTACGGTACTTTGTACAGGCGAAGAGCCATTCGACATGCTTGCATGTCCATAGCCCGCTCTGTCCCAGACACCAGATCATTCTGAAAAAGAAAGTAGGAGACAACTCGCACAAATAGACCTAAAGCCTTGAAGAATTGGCTACATCCACATTTACTCCCCTAAGAGAAGACAAGCTCTCGACAGAAAGATCAAGAGAACTATAAAATAGGCATTCTGGCTCACCCGGCTCCGCTGTTGCTCCGCCGGCTTACCCAGAATGCCTATTTTATAGTTCTCTAATAGTAAACACTTTACAAACATACATAATGTGTAGGATTATCTGTTTTTAACACTAATTTAGAAAACTTTTGAGACTTAAGTTTTTGCTTAATCCTTCGTTTTTCTTGATCGTTTTCAATAACATCATTTTCACGCATACATTCATCAAATGCGTCTCTATCTTTCATATGAAATAAAACCACCGTCTTTAATTGCTCTCTAAAGTCTTTTAAAACTGAATTATATTTTTGGCTTAAAATCCATACACTTATCCCAGCATGTCTCCCACTAAAAGCTAGTCTTGACAAAGTATTTCTTTTTTTGACTATATCCTTTTCTGCCGAACAATCATCAATAATAAATAATGTTTGAGTTCCTTCAAACTGTCTATAAAAGTGTTCTAAACACTCACTCAATTTATTGCTAGGGTCAACTAAATAGATTTCATCATCCGTCCATATAAACCTTCTGTCGTGATATGCTTTGTTCCATTTGAGTGTTGGACAGAAAATTACAATATGATCAAAATTATAACTATAAACTGTTTGTAATAGGTCGAGGACAAATATTGTTTTTCCACAACCAGTCTGTCCACAAATCAATGAACAATGAGGGGTTTTTGTCATAAAGTTTAACATCGGCATTGACACCAAAGTCGTCTGCTCCATAGTTTTAAAACATAATTTAATCTAATCCAGTTATTGTTTTTATCATACTCTCTGTCAAAACTTGTTCAGTATAATAAAACCCTATAAGGCCCAAATGTGTAAGATTAATCCAGTTCAGTTCTGTAAGATCGTTTCTATTTAGACTAATATCAATTTTGTTGCTTGTTGTCATGACCTTAATATCCTCGCCATTGTAAAGAACAACGACAGTAACTTTAAGTTTGTCAACGTCTAAGTTTTGCCAGCTAATAAGAATTCCTTTCATAAGATTGTCACTGACGCCCAGAGCTCCATTTCTCGCCTCATCTTTTAAGACAGAAATTTTAAATATCATTGTGAACGTGTCTCCTAATTTTGTGCGTGGAATGAACTGTAATTTTGTAGAAGCTTTCTTTAAAACCGATTCTCTTCTGTGGAGGATGTACTGTTTGTCCCCAAACGGCTTTATTTCGATCTCTTTCCGACTGTTGTCCTCTGGCATAAGACTTACATGTAAAGGGCCAGAGTTCAATGCTTTTCTGAAACTTTTTTGACGGTCAAAAAATGTAAATGGGCTTAAGAATTCAAATTTTATGTCCCATTCTAAATATGGTTCTAAGTGCCATTTGTTGTCAGTTTTTCGAACTATTTTATATTCATACTGACCCGCATTATTTGCTTCTAGATTGCGTAGTTGTTCTAGTTTAGGAAACCTTTTGTTGTCGTCAACCTCTTTGCGTTTATAATAACCATCTTTAGTGTACTCAAAACCATACAAAGTGCCTATCTCACCGTTTTGTTCAAAGTCCTCAACGTCTGCAAGGTCTTTTAATTCTAAAGTTACACACCTCTCAGGCGCTAATGTAACTCCTGATTCTTCTGGCCCACGAGACATTATTTTTAGTACACCTTATTATTTTATTTCTAAAACAATGTGCAGGTTATCACATTTCACGACTTTCCCTGTTTTATCTGTGATCTTTATATTAAATGATCTGACCCTCCCACAAGCTAATCTTTTAAACTGTAAATTAGGGAATTGTATAATTTCATAATCGCAATATGCAGCTTTCCCTGATGGAAGAGCTCTTAAAACAGTTGAGGGCCTTCCATCATATAAGTTTTCATCAGTGCTCAGCTCGTCCAAATGAACATAGAGTAATGAATGTAATGCAAGATCGAGCGGATATTCTCCCTCATAAGTAGTTTTGTCTGATGTAACTCTAAAACCATGATTGTCAGTTGCAAAGCCTAACATTGTAGCTAGCTCTACATCAAAAAGGTAATGGTCTACTTCTTCTTCAGGTTTGAATGTCAACATTATTTTCAAATTTGCATTGTTAAGTTTGAGAGTAATGTCGAAGTTACTCATTGCTTCTTTCAGCGAGCAAAACCCGTAATAACCATCAGGTATGGTTAACTGGCTAACTAAGTTTCCTCTATTATCAAATTTTTTAATCTTATTATTCTCCTTGGATTCAGTTATATTAAACCATACGACTTTGTAAAAAATTTCATGGAGTGCGACCCTTTGGGTTCCGCAGTTATTATCAATAGCATATTCTAAAAACGAAGGACTGTCTTGGGTTGTTATTGTTACAAACATTTTTAAAACAAATTTAAAAATGAGTGCATTCAAATATACTAATGCAAAATATTCTGTTGGGCCGCACTACAGTCCTAAAGATATAACAACTGATACCCTCGACATTTCTGTGACTCAGACTGACGCCTTTCAAGTAAAGGTTAGTACTCCATTGAACAGATATCTTAACCCTCCTATTAAAAACGACTACATCCCGAAAGTGTGGTTCAGTCATCCGATGCAGTTTTATCAGAACCAGTTAAACTTTGCTGTGTTTTGTGCTTCAACTGGGTGTGGAGTGTCGTATGCTGATCATTTAAATCATCCTGATCCTTTGGTGAGGTCAGTGTATAGATTTCATTTCTATTACACCTTCAGACGTATTTTATCTGAACTGCAAGCGCCATTACCAAATGACAAAACGTTTAATCCATTCAGCAACAGAATAGATTACAAGGCTTTTGAAAGGATCTGTAACGAATTTGATATTGACCCAAAGACAGACTTTAGACAAAAGTTGGATCTTAATCATGGTTTAGGCACCCCTTATTTTTGGGGCGTGCACAGAAAGTATAACTATGATTACAATCCTCCTTACACATCTTTCTCTTCAGGCACAACTGTTCACCTCGGGTCCATAGAGCAAGAGCATAAAACAGCGTGGACTACATTTATTTTAGACACTTCCAAGGGCCTAACTAGAGCGGGAATAGAACGAATAAACGACTCCATTCGTACTTATGTTTGGTGTTTGCTAGGTTCGCAAGCACAAACGAGATCAAACATAATTGATCCTTCTACTGGCTTTGACGCCCAAAAACAGTATTTAGCAAATTTAGAGGATTCTATTAATTCTGCAATTGATTTGCCTTCAAGTATTAAAAGGTACCAAAATGTTTTGCAATACGCAAGATCAAAAGTAGACTTCGCCGTTGGCACTGGTTTATACATGCTGCCTTCTGACCTCAGACTTCAGATAGGAACAATAATAAACTATAATAATGAAATCCTTGTGGCTGGTAAAGAAGAGAAGGTCGGAAAAAACGACATAAATTCTAAGCCAGCAATAGCAATAAAAAAGAAGCCCCAATCCCCGTGGCCCCCTCTAAACCCCATCCAATCCCCGAGACCCCCTCAAAACCCCATCCAATCCCCCCAAGAAATAATGACCATGAATATGAAAAGACAGCACTTGTTATTGGATTAACTGCCCTAGGATTACTTGGTCTTTATCTTACTATAAAGTAACCCAACTATTAAGACAACTAATGTCCATAAGTGCTCAGCCATAAAGCCAACTACTTTACTTGCGGCAGACAAAAGCCAGCTAACAACACTCCCTATTATACCAGGTAAAGAGTCTATGGCCTTAGTGGCTAATTTTTTTTAATAAACTTGCAAGATGATCAAGTTGTTTTTTTACCCATGATTTATCTGATGGTGGTCCTGGTGGCACTGCTCCCCCACCACCGCCGCCTGTAATAGCCATCACCAGTGTACTTATTGCAAATCCTAAGGCTGTTATAACACTTGCTAATGTGACACCTTGCTCTCTAAACAGTGTTCTTATTCGTTCTGCTAACGTTGTGTCTTCATATAAAATTCTGTTGATGGTTTCTCTTATTCTGCTCACTTGAGTTCGTAATTGTTCTCGGTTATTAGACAACACTTCTAGTCTTGCTGATCTCTCTTGTTCAAGATCTTTTAGTCTTTGTGTTATTCTTTCTTTAACACCAGGTCCTAAGTTGTGGTCATCAGCCTCAACTAGTTTTTCTTTTTCTCTTTTTATATGCTCATCTAGTTCACCCAGTTTTGCTAAATTGTTTGTTAACTCACCCCTGATGCTTCTTAAAGCATGATCAAGGGCCGTTATTTCTCTCATAGGTAGCGCGGATCGTGCATAGTTTTTAATGCTGTTTCTTCTGAAAAACTGGTTTCTGCTTGTATTATTTCGTCTGCTGTTGGGCTTAAATCTTTAAGTTCCATGTTTTGTATTTGGTTATCTGTTGGGAGTTCTTGTAGTGTGTTTTGAAGTTTAGCAACTGCCTCACTGTCTAATCTTCGCGGTTTAGCAATGCCAAGGCGATTTTGATCGCTCACACTGAGCCTTTGTCTAATTGTAGTCTTTGCTAAAAACTCTGATGGGTCTGGTTTAGATGTAAGCTGTACAGGTTGTCCTTGCTCGTTTTTAAAAAACAAATGGCCATCTTTTGTTTCAAAATCATTAGGGTCTATAAATTCGGGAGGTTCTTGGCCTAAACTTTGGTACAATGATCTGACCTTACTTTCTGTTAATTCATGTCGCAATGAGCGCAATGGATGTGTCAAAGGTGTCATTTCACTCATGTCGTCTCCAGGATCAAAAACATCATAATCTTCAATGCCTGCCATGTTTTAAAAATAATTAACTTTTATTTTGTTTTATAAAAAAAAATGTCACAAGCATATGGCTCAATTCTTGACCCGCATTGAAGACTGAAAGAGCCCTTTGGCGTGAAGGGAAATAAACAGAATATTATTGTTCCAAATAATCCATCTACTATTGATTCAGATCAAATTCTTACTGTTAAATTTCCAGACCTAGGAGCAGATGAAGTGATTGTGCCGGGATCTGCACGTCTTACTTTCAAAATAGAACTCGAATCAGCAACAGACGTAAATAGGACAGTAGTTCAGAATCTGGGACGGGCAATCGTTAAGAAAATTTCTATAAAACTTGAGGGGCAAGAAATATTTTCTTTACACAATGCAGACATATTTCTAATCTATTCTGATCTATGGCTAACCGATAATGAAAGGGCCGATCTTGCGTTTCAAGGAATCGAAAATAACGAAGCACTAAAACACAGAATAGACGCCGAAGACGCTAAAGACGGTAACAAGTATGAAGCTGTAAGTTTTGCTTATGGAAATCGCTTTTCTATACCCTTAGATTTTGAGTTGTTAAAAGCGCATGCGCCATACTTTCAAGGAGCATTAAAAGACAGATTGTCATATGAACTAACTTTTAATGAATACAAACGTGTTATTAAATCTACAGACACTAACGCAAAGTACAGCATTTTCGACATCTCGTTAGAGTTTGACATTGTTAGCAACCCTAACTTAGCAAGGCTGATTGAGCAACAATATCAGTCAAAATTAGCAATATATTACGAAAGAGTGATTCATCATTCAAAATATCCTAAAAGCAGGGCAGACACTATATGGAATTTTAGTTTTAGCGCCACAGCACGATCACTTAAAGGTATTTTATTGCTGTGTGAAGATGATAAAGAACCATACCAAAGACAAAGTGAAAAGTTTATCAATCCTAAAATAACGAAAGTACAATGTTCAATTGAGGGTAGTCCTAACCAAGTCTACGGTAGTGGGCTTAAACCTTATCATCATTTTGATGAAATAAGAAAATTGTTTGGAGGCGGGAGGTCTAGAAGTCCAACAGTAGACCTTGTGTCTAAAGATCTACACCTTCACAGTGTTAGACTTGATGAATAACAACGAAATACGGTTTATGGATTGACCTAAGGTCAACAGAAGATAATCAGTTGCATGGGAGTGGGAGAACAGTTAAAGACGTAATAAACATTCAAATTGATAAAGAAAAAGAGAGTGATAAACCACTTAATGTACATTTGTTTTTAATATATGATGCGCAGCTGAATATTCAAGATAACAGATTAAAAGATATCCAATACTAAATTATTTTTATTTTTAAAAAAAAGCATGTCTGTTCAGGTTTATCCAAAAGTGCCCAAAGAAGAGATAGTAGGCAACTCTGTTGCTGTAGACATAAAAACTTTCAGATTAACAAACATTACACAAATGCAAACCCAACTAGAGCAGGACCTTTCAAAATACAGTAAAACCAAACGAAGGTATTCTGCTGTCTTTAATGCTGTTACATATGTTAATACTGGAGCATCGATCACTAGTGCTCTATCAGCAGGAACAAGTGTAGGTCTCTTAGCAGCAGGCGTAGGTGCGCCGGCAGCTTTACCTCTAGGTGGTTTGTCTTTAACTCTTGGCCTGTGTTCATTGGCTGTAAGTGCTGTCAGCAAAAAAATAAAAGCTAAACTCCAAAAGCACACAGCTATGGTTCAACTAATAACAGCTAAACTTAGTTCCTTCAAACTGATAATTGATAAAGCACTTGCTGACTCGAACATCACGGATGAAGAATTTAGTCGCCTACAGGCTGATTTTGAGGACTACAAAAGACAAAAGTTTGATCTTCAAAGAAAGGCAAGGGCAACTTTTTCTCAACAGCCAGACACCGACCACATAAAAAAGGAATGCTTAAAAAAAGTAAACGAGACATTAAACTCTGTTCTAAACAGCTCACATTAACAACACCAAAGGGCGTTTATACTTTAGTTTACGAGTCCAAGCACAAAAAGACCGTTGATATTGATTCTGACTAAGTATTTTTTTTTAATTTAAATAAATATTTTGAGTTAGAAAAGAAGCTCAACATGGATAAGATATATGACAGTTTTGACTCTTGGTTAGATGCAATGGAAGAGGAAGAGCGTTTGTCAAAAGCTTTAAATGAGGTCGTTTTAGAAGTTATTGATCCAACAAACGTGCAGGCAAGCGTTGTACATGCTATTTCTCAAGTTCCAAGTAAACTAACAATAAACCCTCCAGTTAAAGTAAGGTTAGTTGTTTTAATCGACTATATAACAATAAACGAAGAAAATCTAGAAGTCTGGGTCTCAACTAAACAGCAGACTATTCTTTCTTATAATGACTTAACACCCGGTTGGGCAGATCAACTTCTTACACAGTTTAATGAAGCCTCTGAAGCAGCTAAAATGAGAGGCTCTGGTTGGTCAGAGGGTGAAGTCCTAGACATCAGATTAAGACAGGCTAAGTATGAGCCGATTGTAGGCAAGTCTTACATTCCACTGCCTCCAACATTAGTTGCAAAGAAAGCAGTTCTGAACATAAAGAATTCAGACGACAAATGGTTTATGTGGTGCGTTCTTGCTAGGCTGCATTTTTTACCAAAAAATGCAGAGAGAGTATCTAACTACCAACCTTGGGTCAATGATCTTAACTTTGATGGACTCACCTTTCCTATGGCTGTAGACAAAATTGATCAGTTTGAAGAACAGAATCCCCCAATAACTGTTAACGTATACGCATGGTCTGAAGAAACCAACCTTCTGCCAATTAGAGTGTCAAAGAACAGTCCAACAATAGGCGAACCAACCAAACACCATGTAGACTTACTCCTAACGCAAAGCCTTAATGGGTTGCACTACACTCTAATACGCACAATGAGTAGATTACTAGTGCATACTACAAAACAACATAGCAAACAAGAATTTTGTAGAAAATGTTTAACAAGAATTCCGTTTGTTCAAGCAGCGAGTGAACATGTAAAACATTGTCTTAGTCCAGCTGACTGCAATACAGAACTAATTATGCCAAGAGAAGGCAGTAAGGTTAGTTTTAAGAATTACAAAAAACTCCAGAGGTCTCCATACGTTGTTTACGCAGACTTTGAATCGCTTATTGTTCCTTATGAAGGACCTGCTCCAAAACATTTACCAAAAACAGTTATAATGAATAACCACCAGATTTGTTCATTTGCCTTCATTGTTGTCAGGTCAGATGGTGAACATTCAAAGCCAGAATTATACAGAGGACCACATGCAGCAAAACATTTCTTAAAACGCATGCAAGAAGTTCGTAATGTCTGTTCTAATAATCTAGTCCTATCCGATCTTAAGATGACCCCTGAAGATCAAGATCGCTATGACTCAGCCACTCACTGTTGGATTTGTGGTTTAGAGCTAACACCTAAAAGTTTAAACCCAACAGTAAGAGATCATGATCACATTAGCGGAGAATTCAGAGGAGCAGCACATAACAATTGCAATCTTCAACTAAAGTTTGATCCTAGGACTTGGAGACTTCCTATATTCTTTCATAACTTGCGAGGTTACGATTCTCATCTTATATTGCAAGCAGTAACTAGCGATTTCAGGGTGTCATGCATTGCGCAGTCATCAGAAAAGTACATGTGTTTCACTTTAAATAATTTATCTTTTTATGACTCTATGCAACACCTGATGGGTTCATTAGAGTCACTGGCTATGTCCTTAAAGTCCTGCCCAATAACGGAAGAATATTTTGACCCAACGCTCGTTAGAAAGGGCGTTTATCCTTATGAGTACATGAACAGTTGGGAAAGGTTTGATAACCCAGCCCTTCCGCCTAAAGGTGCGTTCTTTTCTAGTCTTAGAGGAAAAGACATCAGTGACTGCGATTACCAGCATGCTCAAGAAGCGTGGCAGAAATTAGAGTGTAAAACAATGGGAGACTATCATGATTCCTATTTAATGGCGGATACTTGTTTGTTGGCGGATATCTTTGAAAATTACAGAAAGACCTGCATGAAACATTATAGTCTAGATCCTGCGCATTATATTTCTGCGCCTGGGATGAGTTGGGATGCTTTCTTAAAATATACAGGTGTACAGATTGACCTGTTGTCTGACCTACCAATGCTTCAGATGATTGAAAACGGATTGCGTGGCGGAATTAGTATGGCGTCTCACCATTACTGTAAAGCAAACAACAAATACTTAGACAACTATGATCCAAGTAGGAAGTCTAACTATCTTATGTATTTAGATGCAAACAATCTGTATGGTTGGGCTATGAGTCAATCACTTCCATTACGTAACTTTAAAATGTACACAGGAGGTGTAAAAGACATTCAAAAGTTTTTAAAATGGCTTCAGAGTCTAGAAGCTGATCAACAACAGGGCTTTATTCTAGAAGTTGATTTAGAATATCCTCATGAACTTCATGATTACCATAATGACTATCCATTAGCGGCAGAAACCCTAAAGGTGTCAATGACAGAACCGCCTAAACTTGTGCCTAATCTTCGTGACAAAAAAAATTATGTCTGTCATTACAGACTTCTCCAATTTTATTTAAGACATGGTTTAAAGTTAACAGCAGTTCATCGTATAATTGCATTTGATCAAGAACAGTTCATGAAACCATACATCATGAAGAACACTGATCTCAGAACTAAATCCGCAGATGCTTCAGAAAAAGACTTTTTCAAGTTGATGAACAACAGCTGTTTTGGAAAGACTATGGAAAATCCGCACAAGCGCAAAGATGTCAGATTGGTTACCAGAGAAAACGATGCAATTAAGCTGGTGTCAAAACCAAATTATCAAGACTTCAGAAGATTTCATGATCAGCTTTTTGGAATAATGATGAAAAAAAAGAAAGTCAAATTGGACAAACCTGTTTTTATTGGGTTTACTGTTTTAGAGCTGTCGAAGCTTTTGATGTTAGAATTTCTTTACGACTACTTTAAACCCTTGTATCCAGAGTCCAGAGTTCTGTACACAGATACAGATTCTTTTGTAATCGACATCCCTACTGAAGATTTTTACAAAGACATGGAATTAGAAGTAGCAAAAGAGCATGCCGGATGGTACGACACATCTGATTACCCTAAAGATTCACCTTTGCATTCAGTTATTAATAAGAAGGTTTTAGGTAAGATGAAGGATGAATTATCTGGAGGTGTGATCAAGGAGTTTATTGGTTTAAGGTAAAAAATGTACAGTCTTTCAAGCCAAAAAAAAGTTGTCAAAAAAGCAAAGGGAATATCTCGTAGTGTTGTGCAATCAAACATATCACATGACAACTACAAAGAAGCATTGTTCAATAAAAAGACTTTTCATCATGACAATTACAAACTACGATCTAATCTACATGAGATTAACACAACTGTTGTAACAAAGAAGTCATTAGATAGAACAAACACGAAAAGAGTATTTGTTAATCCAGAGTATTCATATGCAATTGGGCACTGGAGAATAGTATAATCATATGTCTTCATGGAGTTTCTGTTTGGTCAAGTGTTATCAGAAGCTCAACTATATCATTATCCAGTATAGCCAAATCATTATTATTCATTACTGCTAAATGTGCTTCAATTTTTTTTTTATCATTTTGATTTTTCCATATCAAAATATCAGAATCTAGGGATTGGGGTAGTAAGCGATTGTCTGGCATAAGATTGTCAATGTTCTTAAATATTTTTTTGATAATAATATTATAAGCAGATAATTGACGTATTAATTTTGAAAACTCTTTTTTCTTTTGAGCTTCCATTTTAAACTCAAATGTATTTGTCTAAATTAACTAAGCAACTGGAACTGTGTCTGGCGGGATTATCTGCAGTTCTTCCTTCACAAAAGATCTTCGGGGGGCTGGTCGTTTTGTTGTGTCAGTTTCTCGTAAATAATACACGGGCGGATTCATTTTCACAATTTTTTTTTATCTCATATGGATCAACACTCCAAACTGGATCTGTTGCCCTGATGCGAGTGTCCCCTTCCGCTTCTCCCGGTGAATAAAGGTATCTCACTTTTAAACCAAATGGTAATAGTTTACTGGATGAGTCTTCAATAGCAACATTTATTTGTTTGGTTTTGATTGCTTGTACTGGTTTTAGCCCTTTAAATTCTTCATTATTCATTGCGCGCAAAACTGAGGGCAGTCTTCTAACCCATTCTGTGTTGCGAGAATTGTCAATCAGCTCTCTGTGATACTGGTAGGAGAAAAGTCTTTCAGATAACTGTTTGTTAAAGTTTTCAACCAAACCCTGTGATCTGTGAACACCCGGAATGCCTCTTTTAATGGTAACTCTATGTTTTAACAATAATTGATTCACTTGACCTTTAAATTCTTTTCCATCATCAACTTGAATCATGCGAGGATAAGTTAAAGGGCCTCGTTGATATATCAGTTGTATAGCGACAGCAACAGCAGAAGCACTCTTTTGTGTTAATGGTTCCGCATCTTTGTATCTTGAAGCTATATCAATGACTGTAAGTGCGTACTTAAATCTTTTTCGTCTGATTGTATCATGGGGTAAATATAGAAGATCCATTTGATGGGTGTCGTTTGGTGTTATATTCACAAAGTGTGGTCTCTGTATTCGTTTAGGCGCTGGTAGATAAATTTGCCAAATCGCTTGTTTAGATAACCATTCCCTTGCTGTTTGTTCACTGACACCCGCTGCTTGGCTAAGCTTTTTAATTGCTGTTATTCCCTTCCAGTATCCTTTTGGAGAATAATAGATTTTGTACATTTTTATTCAGCCAATACTTTGTGCAACAAAATACACAGCGGTCATGCCAAAGACAATAAACAATATTTCTTGCATCTTTTGTTTTTCTGATGGTTGATAGTAATCGCTGAATTTTGGTGGGGGCAATGTTTCAACTTGTTTGCCTGTTACTAGAAAATATTCTTTTATTGCCTGGTCAACATCTTTAAATGTGTAAGCTGCATGTCCCTGTTGTTTAAGTCTGTCGTTAATAAAATCTAACTGCTCCATTCTTTGCTTTTCATAGGTGTCTTGTGCAGCGGCTAGTTGCTCCATAGCTCTGTTATGTCTTTTTCTCTCATCGTTATTTTGTAGTTTACTAAACGCGTAATTACTTCCGCTGAAAGCAAGCGCGTTGACCACTGCGCCGCCTATCATCATTACGAGTGAAGCCATTTTTATAAATGTATTTTTTTTTACATATTTATATTTTCTGGAATTATTCCTTGCTTAACTAGAAAGTCTTTCGTAGCAAACGAAGCTGTAATGACAGCAATCAACTTTGCTGAGTCTTCAAAATCTAGCTTACCAAGATCTGCTGGTTTTATTCTTAACAAGCTTTTACCAAGCATTGTGTATCCTACACTTAGACCTCCAATAACAGCAGAATGGTATACGAGGTTGGCAACAGTTTTTTCGGTGCTCATTTTTTAAAAATAAAATAATATTTATTATTAATAAAACATGAACTGCGATGATTTACTTCCTGAACTTACAAATAATCAAGTTGATGACCAAGCTATTATGCGCCAAAAGGAAAGGCTGTATTCTTTGGCGGCGTGTGGAAAAACAAAACAGTACCTCGGAAATGAATTCAGCATAGAACAGATTCAACAGATGTCGCCGCAAGACATTGTAAAGTATCACAACAGGTATGAAGCGCAACTGGGGTCAAGAATGGTCAAAAGTGTCGGACAAACTGTTCTTAGTTTGTACACTAAACTAGTTAGTAGATTTGTGCCCATTGATTCTGAACAAGATTTTATGTATGATTTAACGCAGGATCCAGTTTTAACAAAGTCATTAGAGTCTCTAGGATGTGATCTATATTACAGATTTGGAACATTATTGTCGCCAGTAATTATGGGGTTAATTACGTTTAATCATATAGATTTTATTTCCCTTAAAAATGACCGAGCAGAATCAGAAAACGTTGATGGAGAAAGTGACCCGTGAAAAGAATCCTGGGCGCGTTGAAGCAGGGAAAAAATTAGCAGAGTGGAACAAAAAAAGAAAATTAGAGTTACAACATATAACTCATAATGAAAAAAACACCAGTTGTGCCAGAGCCACAACAAGAACAAGTTGTTTCAAGTCCCGCAACATCATCATGGATTATTTGGATTAAAAGAGTTGGCATTTTTGGCGTCATTGCTGTTGGTGGGGGTGGTTATTACGTTTATAAAACATATAAAGAAAGACAGCAAAAACCAAAGCAGCCCAAAAAATCACAGCCACTAAATACAAAATCTGAACAAAAAAGCATGCCAGAACCGCCAACAACAAAAGATCATTTTGATCCATTTGATATGCAGTAATATTTCAAGAACTTAATAAATAATTATAAGTGACTTGAATAAGAACTTGATAACGACTTGATGACGACTTGATGAAAACTTAAATAAGAACTTGATAAGAACTTGATGACGACTTGATAAGAACTTAATGACGACTTGATAAGAACTTAATGACGACTTGATGACGACTTGTTAAGAACTTGAATAAGTACTTGAATAAGTACTTGAATAAGAACTTGTTAAGAACTTGATGATGACTTGTTAAGAACTTGATGTTGACTTGTTAAGAACTTAAATAAGAACTTGAATAAAAACTTGTTAAGAACTTAAATAAGAACTTGAATAAGAACGTGATGCCGACTTGAATAAGAACCTAGAACGACTTAATGACGATTTTTTTTTCATAAAGGATAAAACACAATTAATTGTTACATTCTTTTCCGGGGAGACAACTCCTCTTCACTTCTGAAGGGTTTGCTGCCTTTATGTAGTACTCTACTAATTCTAGGTCACGGCTTACCCAACTGCATAATTGCCGAGTCGAAGCGTCGCACTGTTTGCTGGTTTGTGTCGAGTTACACATAACGGAGTAAGGGCGTCGTTTACTGCAGGCCGTCACGCGGCATTGTATAAATTTAGGCGGCTAAATTCCCCACCGGCGTCGTTTAGTGCAGGCGTTAGCCGTCACGCGGCATTGTATAAATTTAGGCGGCTAAATTCCCCACCAGAGAACTATAAAATAGGCATTCTGGGTAATCCGGTGGAGCAGCAGCGAAACCGGCTTTAGCCGGTTGGAGCTGGGCGGAGCCGGATGAGCCAGAATGCCTATTTTATAGTTCTCTGATCAACAAATAATTCAGATTTTTTTTTTGTCAACAGTTTGTCCTTTTTTCAGGGATGGATAGTGCCAGACAATTCAATGCAAAAAGAATGTCTGTTTCTCGTTTCGGATTAGATTCCATTCTAAACATTTTGTTGCATAAGGTAGGTCTTATTCATAAAATTAATATGTCACTTCACTTGAACCAACTGAAACAAAAATTGTACGTTTCCACGATTGCTTAAACGATGGAATATGAGCGAGAAAAAGAGATCATGGATGGATTTTTATTCCAGACGGGGAACCAGGATGACGGCTACGAAGAGCGACAGGCACCAGAAAGGAGAGGACTCGCCAGGGGAAAGAGAACCGCTGGGAGGAGGGAGCACTGTCGCCCGTAGAGACCTCCACCAGGACCAGAGTCGACAACACAAGAGAACCCCCTAGACAGAGATGCAGGTGAGAATAGACTGGTGTGTGTGTGTGTGTGTGTGTGTGTGTGTGTGTGTGTGTGTGTGTGTATGTGTATGTGTGTGTGTGAGTGCGCGCGTGCGCGCGTGTGTGTGTGAGGGGGGGGGGGGTTCCAGAGAGGTGAGGGTGAGGTCTGGGGGGGGGGGGGGGGGTCCATCTCCCTCAGTGGGAGAAGGGAGAAAACGTGCCCAGGCATCAGCATGAATTGAAACTACAAGTAGAGCAAATACGGCGGAAATTTGGTAAAAGCTGAGGGATGGAGGGAGGGGGAGGAGGAGGGCTCGGGTATGGTTGAGTGCTCTTTTTGAAACTACTTTTAAATCAAGAGGGGGGGGGGGGGTACAGGGGGCCTCTTCTGTCCTTTTTTTTTTTGTTAAAGTGAGGGTGGTGGTGGTGTCTCCTCTTACGAAAGAAACGCCACCCCTTGGATAATTTATACATCAGACGTGTTTTTTCAAAGAGGGTCTGAGGGTCCCTCCCCAGGGTAGGGGATGGAGAAAAGGGAGAGGGGCAACATGCCGAAAATGCAGTTTTGACCATCCAGAGGAGGAACATTCATAACCTCCCCTCCCCCCCCTCCCCCCCTCCCCCCCCCCCCCCCCCCCCCCCCCCCCAGCCAGAAGATTAAGACGATGGTCCAGGGTTCGGCTCGGGCGCGTAGGAAAGTAGTAGTAACAGAGTACATAGATATAAGGGCACAAGCTGGTTTTTGTAAGACAGAAATCTGTGGTTGTTCTTCTTCCAGCTGTCTGCAAGAGCTTGAGTGAACAGGCACAAACCAGATGAACAAATGCGGACGACTGTCTTGTCAGAGAAGTTGAAGCTCACAACTTGATCAATATGGGGGGTATAAACATCACGCACAAAAACATTTCCATGAAAAAGCATACAAGACAAGTGTCAGGAGAGTAAAGTTGAATTGCGGCATGATGAATCATGTATAAGTCATGGTTTCCAGAAATGGTAGATGGAAAAATCGATGGCAGACAAATGTAAACAAAGTGTAAATGTACTCACCTCAAAATTTTCAGAAAGCGTGGACCAAAAAGAACCTAAACACGTTTTCAGATTAAAAAGGGGTATTAGCTATGCAAAAACTAAACACTGTCATGGTCTAAAAGACACGAAAATTGGCCAAAAAATTGAGAAAATTTGGAGCTCAAAAAAGGATACTGCCTAACCGGAAGTACGCAACCCCCTCCTCTCTCTCTCTCTCTCTCTCTCTCTCTCTCTCTCTCTCTCTCTCTCTCTCTCTTCTCGCTCGCTCACACTTCACTGCTTGGTGTCTGTATATTTCTATGTCCAATGCATTTTGTACATTTTTTTCTTATATTCTCATTTTCATTCCCCTTGTCTCTGTGTCTGTCTGATCGTCCCGGCCATCCGTTCATTCGTTCGTCTGTCTCTGCTGTCTGTCTGTCTGTCTCCCCCTCCCTCCCCCCCCCCCTCTCTCTCTCTCTCTGTCGGTCGCTGTCTCTCTACCCACCTAGACACCTGTAAAATTTCCTCTAACACCCCATTTACGTTAACGTTTTCCGTCAAATATTGAAGTGTATTTTAGTTAAATGAAAAGGTAATGGTATATGTTCCCATGGCATTTTAAAGCATCCTCAAAGTTTTACTGCATCAATGCGGACCTTGATTTTTTTTAACGCACGCACGCACGCACACACGCACCCACCCACCCACCCACCCACCCAACTTGTATGGAAAAGGGATAGGAAAGGAAACCCTCCTCTCCCATATACTCTCTTAACGGTTTCCTATTTCAAACATAAAAGGATTCCTCTCTTCCCACCATCCGTATTGTGAGCACAGTAATATGACCTCGTCACTTTTCTGTGTGTGTGTGTGTGGGGGGGGGGGGGGTGTCTGTAAACAATAACTCTAACCTATAGAAAGAAAAAAACGGTGAACAGAACTCATACCCCCCCCCCCCCCCCCCCTTTCCCTTTGTTTTTGTAAAAGAAAAAATTTGATTGGCAGGCTACGAGTTTTTACATTTTGACAAGTTGCAGACCAGTGGGACTGGCCGACCTGCTAGCATCAGACAGTGTGGTAGCTGAGTCCCCAAAATAAAGTCATAAACATTTGTTTGCTGCAAGCTGTAATGTACGCATTTAGCACATTCCTATTTGGTTTGATCTTAAAAAAGAGCTTTGAGAGAGAACTGGGAATAAATACTTGACTGTTAACCGACCGTGCACTGAGCAGCTGTTTAGTTATGTTTTGCCAATAATTGGTCTACCCTGAACAATACCAAACAAATGTCACACAGGCAACACGTGGGAGACCCTGGATACAAAGGTGCCAGCTGTGTTGGCCTCCGCTGCTTTGTGGAACACGGCATTTCGGTCCCGGTGTCATATAATATCTGGGAACCGTGATATCAGGGAACGCGTTCCCAGATTTACCGTGATATCTGGGAACGCGTTCCCAGATTTCCTGAACTTCCAATCGTGAAATCTGGAAACTGGTGTGAAATCTGTGTACTTTGTGAAAATCATGCCAATAAATTAATGGAAAAAAGTGACAAGAAGGCCAAAGATCTCAATTGCACCTAAATAAATTGTTTCCTACCTTATCTCGAAAATCCATTCTTTTTTCGTCTTCTTTCTGCCCTTTTGAGCTCTGAAAGACCACGTTCCCAGATATTACGGGCCTTCCCAGATATCATAGTACATTTTGGGAATGTGTTCCCCAAAAAATCTGTGATATCTGGGAAGCCTTCCCAGATATCACGTTCCCAGATTTCACGCGACACCGGGAACCCCGTGAGAGGAATCCTGCTTGTTTATAGGCTGTCCTACATTTACAAAAGATCATGGACAGCTGTTACGAGTGGGAGCCACCTGGTCAAAATGACCGGTCAGCTTGTTGAAGACAACGCCTAAAACTGTCAAACATTGATACTTTCCGCGTTACCATGGCCCAGTCCATCACAAAGGGCCTTTCATAGTTGAACGCTTTCAGCCGTTATCCAAAGTGACTTGCTTCACAATCCAGTTGTGACATTTGGCAGTGTGTGTCTGAGTGTCCTGTATGCCTGCACGGTATCAGTTTAGCTCCCCGCACGAAGGCTTCAACACGGCCGAAAACGTATGCATTTTATGACAGATTTCAGAGTGATATAACATTGAATATGGAACTTGAACGTGCGGTCTATACCTTAAGAGGGTTGTGCATTTTGTTGCAGTGCAATCCATTTTCGGTGGCTTTGGCAGCTCTGTGCGGTGGTCATTTATTCCTTCTCAATGGTTGGCCAGTTGCTGGGTTTCAGTACCAGTTATCCATTGAGTGAATGAAATGAGGCTCTGTGGACTAGTCTGTTTGCGATAAGAAAAAGACACGCTCACTATAGACTAGATCCGGCCGGGAGTGGGGGGGGGGAGGGGGGAGGGGAAGATAACGCCTCTGACGGGAATCGAACCTACGACCTCCCAGCCTGCGACTCCCGACACTAACCACCGCACTGCACCAATAAAAGGTCTAAAGTTCTCATAGACTTTCGACCATTGGGGCAGTGAACTGCCAGAGATTCACCGTGTCTGTGGCATGGCATGTTGGAAGGCAAAGCCTATCTTTGCTCTTTCACAGAGAGGGTTTTCCAGCCAAAAAAAATCCGACCCCATGTGTGGTTCGAACTCACAGCCGTCGCCTCCGCGGGCAAACGCTCTAACCATTTGACTACGGCACCCCTCTGCAGAGGCTGATCAGACTGTGTGACGTCAGTGTAAGGGCGATCTCCTTACGGTACTTTGTACAGGCGAAGAGCCATTCGACATGCTTGCATGTCCATAGCCCGCTCTGTCCCAGACACCAGATCATTCTGAAAAAGAAAGCAGGAGACAACTCGCACAAATAGGCCTAAAGCCTTGAAGAATTGGCTACATCCACATTTACTCCCCGTAAGAGAAGACAAGCTCTCGACAGAAAGATCAACAAATAATTCAGATTTTTTTTTTTTTTTTGGTGAACAGTTTGTCCTTTTTTTCAGGGATGGATAGTGCCAGACAATTCAATGCAAAAAGAATGTCTGTTTCTCGTTTCGGATTAGATTCCATTCTAAACATTTTGTTGCATAAGGTAGGTCTTATTCATAAAATTAATATGTCACTTCACTTGAACCAACTGAAACAAAAATTGTACGTTTCCACGATTGCTTAAACGATGGAATATGAGCGAGAAAAAGAGATCATGGATGGATTTTTATTCCAGACGGGGAACCAGGATGACGGCTACGAAGAGCGACAGGCACCAGAAAGGAGAGGACTCACCAGGGGAAAGAGAACCGTTGGGAGGAGGGAGCACTGTCGCCCGCAGAGACCTCCACCAGGACCAGAGTCGACAACACAAGAGAACCCCCTAGACAGAGATGCAGGTGAGAATAGACTGGTGTGTGTGTGTGTGTGTGTGTGTGTGTGTGTGTGTGTGTGTGGTGTGTGCGCGCGCGCGCGCGCGCGCGTGTGTGTGTGTGTGTGTGTGTGAGGGGGGGGGGTTCCAGAGAGGTGAGGGTGAGGTCTGGGGGGGGTCCACCTCCCTCAGTGGGAGAAGGGAGAAAACGTGCCCAGGCATCAGCATGAATTGAAACTACAAGTAGAGCAAATACGGCGGAAATTTGGTAAAAGCTGAGGGATGGAGGGAGGGGGAGGAGGAGGGCTCGGGTATGGTTGAGTGTTCTTTTTGAAACTACTTTTAAATCAAGAGGGGGGGGGGGGGGTACAGGGGGCCTCTTCTGTCCTTTTTTTTGTGGTTAAATTGAGGGTGGTGGTGGTGTCTCCTCTTACGAAAGAAACGCCACCCCTTGGATAATTCATACATCAGATGTGTTTTTTTCAAAGGGGTTCTGGGGGTCCCTCCCCAGGGTAGGGGATGGAGAAAAGGGAGAGGGGCAACATGTCGAAAATGCAGTTTTGACCATCCAGAGGAGGGACATTCATACCCCCCCCCCCCCCTGCCCTCTGCCCACTCCCTTCCCCTCTCGTTCGTCCACTCTGCTGTGTATGTGCCCGCCAGTGTCTGTGAGTGAGTTTATCAAACAAATGACACCAAAGCATGGCTCATGGTTATGTTTTCTTTCTTCTTCTTTTTTTTTCTTTATCAAAAGTATTGCTCCCAATTCTGTGATGCACAACTTTAACACACCATTGTTGAAGTTTTAGTGCGATCCTCGCAGATGGCTGGAAGTGAAGGGATATGAGATCCACACACGGCCATACGCGCCAATGGTCATGTGTTTTTTTCAACATGACATCTGCACACATGCGCGCGCGTGCGCACTTACGCATGCACGCACACGCGTGCACAAATACAGAAAGCGAGAGAGCGAGCGAGCGAGCGAGAGAGAGAGAGAGAGAGAGAGAGAGAGAGAGAGAGAGAGGAGAGAGAGAGAGAGAGAGAGAGAAATTGACCCAAACCGTCTGGAATCGTTTTGTATCATTTCTAAAAATCCGAACGTCCCGTTTTCTATGCCGGGTTTCCTTATCAAGAGATGGGATTTGTCTTCCGACTTCTATTCGCTTGGATTAGAAAAAAAGATTTATTTCAGTTTGCTTGAACAATGAAATATGTCTGAGACAAGCCAGAACAGAATCTCAATAACAACTATATTGTATTTCAGATCTGGCGCCTCTTTCATGTGCGTTTTTTTACCTTAAGGACAGCATTTAGCGTAGACCGTTGGGTAGGAAAGACAATATAAGACACGAGGTAACAGTTTTCATTGCCGTTAAGGGTCCTGCATAGTTATATTTTTTCCTCTGTAGCTGTGTGTGACCCTGATTAGAGTCTTCATCTGACATTCGATGATAAGTAACAATTTCAAACTATTTTGTGCTTTAAAAGCATTTCATGGCATGCCTTGGTGTGGCGAAAGGCTTTGTCTGCATTTAGCATCATGAGCATCATCAGGTCTGCTGGTATGCAAGTGATTATTTCTGGCAGATCCACAGAACAAAGATGGGATGTGTGAAGACTCATCTGAATGAGCAGCAGCGCACTGCATCAGCAGATAAGACGTCGGAAGACCAAGGCCAGGATTTAAACCACAGTGCCAAGGACATCCACGCTGTTGGTTCGGATGAGGAATTTGCACAGGCCCTCGATGCCAGGCGCCTGAAACTCAACCTGCCACGAGCAAACGAAACTGAAGATTGGGAGAAACTGGATGCAAAAATCGTCCAAAGACTCGATGCACTGATAGGGAAAAGCACCCTGGAACACAAACTAGCCACATATGGGGACATTGTGTATGCCACATGTAGAGACGCCTATGGAGCAAAACTACCCAAAGAGAAAACACCTCCAAAGAAATCCAGACGCCAAGAAAAGATGGACAAGATCAGGGTCCAAAAGAAAAACCTCAAGATGCAAATGAAGACCGCACTGCCAGCTGAAAAACAAGGCTTGGAAAAACTGTGGAAAGACCTGAAAGAAAAACACAGCGCCCTCAGCAAAGCGGAATCTGCGAGGAAGAGGAAGAGCAAAAAGAAGAAGACACAAGAGCGCTTCTTCAGAGACCCCTTCCAGTTTGCCAGAACACTGTTTGAGCAGCCAAAATCTGGGACCCTAAGTGTGGACAAAGGAGTTCTTGAGCAGCATCTGAGGAAAACATACTCTGACCCACAGAGCAAAACACCACTCGACATTCAAGGTCTGGTGTGGCCAACCAACCCTGAGGAACAGTTCAATGGCAAGCCTCCAACGTTGGCGGAAATCAAGAAGGTGGTCGACAAAGCCAGAGCCAAATCATCACCAGGGCCAAACGGAATACCTTACCAGCTTTACAAGAAATGTCCCAAGGTGCTGGAGTGGCTCCACAAGCTGCTGCGATCGGCTTGGAGAAACCAGAAGATCAGCGGCCAGTGGATGACGGCAGATGGTGTGTACATCCCCAAAGAGCAAAACTCAAGTGACATCAGCCAGTTCAGGCCAATATCACTACTGAACGTCGAAGGGAAAATCTTCTCTGTCATGGCAGCAAGGCTGACCAAGTACCTGATGGAAAACAAGTACTTGGATGTGTCAGTCCAGAAAGGTGGCATCCCAGGCGTGGCTGGCTGTGTAGAACACGCCACAATGATCTGGGACGCAATCCAAAAAGCAAAAACAGAAAAGAGAGACCTGGACGTAGTGTGGCTTGATCTGGCAAACGCATATGGATCTGTGCCCCATGAGATGATACAGTTGGCTCTTGAGATGTACCATGTGCCAAAGAACATCCGCGACATGCTCAAGAAGTACTTCAATGGCTTCTCAATGCGGTTCTCTACCAAGGAGTACACAACAGACTGGATCAACTTGGAAGTGGGTATTGCAATGGGCTGTGCAATTTCCCCAATACTGTTCGTGCTGGCAATGGAACTCATCTTGAAAGCAGCAACAAACAACGCGAGACAAACACACCTTGGCGATGGATACAAGATGCCTCCTCTCAAGGCCTTCATGGATGACACTACAGTGATTTCATCCAGAGAAGACGAGACACGTCATGTGCTGGAGAGGCTGGACGACATAGTTGCCTCATCCAGAATGAAGTTCAAGCCAAAAAAATCACGGAGTCTCTCACTGAGGAAAGGAAAAGTGGCCGGATCTGTTGTCTTCAGTGTTGCCAACCAGGCCATTCCAACAGTCACAGAAGAACCAGTCAAGAGCCTTGGAAGATGGTATGATGATACGCTGAAAGACACACAAAGAGCAAAAGAAACCAAGCAGATGGCGGAGGAAGGCTTGGAGACCATTGACCAGTGTGGGCTCCCTGGCAAATACAAGGTCTGGTGTCTGCAGTTCATGCTGATACCAAAGCTGCTATGGCCTCTGATGATATACGACATCTGCACCAGCATAGTGGAGGCAATGGAAGCCAAAATCAACAAGTTCACAAGGAAATGGCTTGGTGTCCCACCCTGTCTGACTGACATAGCGCTGTACTGTCGCCAAGCAAAGCTGAAACTACCACTGAAATCCATCCTGGAGGAATACAAAGCAGGGAAGATCAGACTTCAAAGCATGCTGGAGGACTCAGGAGACAAGGTGGTAGAAGCAATCAAGCCCCAGCTGAAGACAGGCAGAAAATGGAAAGTTCAAGAGGCGATGGATTCTGCAAAAGAAAGTCTCAAGATCAGAGAAATAACAGGACACACACAGACCAACAGACAAGGACTGGGGGTGACCAAAACTGAATGGTGGTCAAAGGCCAAAGGAAAAGCCAAAAGAGACATGATGATTCAGGAGATGAAAAAAGAAGAAGACCAAAAAAGACTCCAAAAAGCAGTCCAGCAGAGCCAGCAAGGGCAATGGACAACGTGGGAGAATGCACTCCAAAGAAGTCTCACTTGGAATGACATTTGGCACATGGCCCCTCTCAGGATCAGCTTCATTCTCAGATCTGCATATGACCTTCTGCCCTCAAATGCAAACCTGGTGAAGTGGGGGAAAACAGACGATCCTGCATGCCCCCTCTGCCATGAAAAACAAACAGTGGAGCATGTCCTAAGCTCATGTAAAGTAGCCCTGGCTCAAGGAAGGTACACATGGAGGCACAACCAAGTGCTCAAAGAGATTGTACAAGTAGTCTGGGCTAGTACCAACACCACAAAAGGGAAAATCAGGACTCCAAAAGCACCCGCAACATTCTTCACGGCAGGAGGCAGCAAATCATGGCCAAGAACAACAGTGCCACTCGAAACATGCAGGCAGAGTCTGCTGGATGGGGCAGATGACTGGGAGTGCACTGCAGACCTCCCAGAATGGAAGAGTCACCCAGAGATCATCAGCAAGAGTGGCATGAGACCAGACATAGTAGTCCACTCTCAGTCAACCAAGCAGCTGATCATGATCGAGCTCACGGTGCCATATGAGAACAGAATGGAGGCAGCTCAAATCTACAAGACTGAAAAGTATGCTGATCTGGCAAACAGCCTGAGGAGAGAAGGCTATCAGGTCAAAGTCCTCACTGCAGAAATTGGAGCTAGGGGGTTTGTAGGAACGTCTGCATACAGCCTCATGAAACAGCTCTCAGTTGCAGGGAAGGAAAAAACCAGAGCCCTGAAAGCAATGGCAGAAGCGGCAGAGAGGTGTTCAAGCTGGATCTGGTCAAGGAGGAACAAAAGTGAACTTCATAAGGCTTAATTTCCCTACAAATATCAGGTGTCCCTGTGGCTCAGTGGTTAAAGCGCGAGTCATTAAGTGGAAAATGAGCATGTCCAGAGGGTCATGGGTTCGAATCCCAGCCATGGCTCGTCCCAAGATGGGAAAAAAAGGGGCAGCAGAGGGACATCCGGAGTCATGAACCGGGTGTGGCCCAACCCCCCTAGAGTGTCAGGAGATAAGGGCCGAAACACTTGCTTGAAGGGGGCTTCTCTTCTGAGGACTCTCTGCTGCCACGCTCTCCACGAGTTTCTTTCTACTGGCTCGACGATCAAATGGCAGAAGAGAACTGCACCGGCCGGACCCAAATTCCTACGGGTTGCATGATAAAAAGTGTATTTTAGGTCGACCCATTCCACCGCTACTTTACCATTGGGCCCAGTATAGCAGACTGAAAGAAACAGGCGGCAGAAATCAAGGTGGTTCTGGCTGACAATTCATTTTGAGCACCAGTTAAGAAACGGCGGTGTCGGCAGTGTGTCGGCTTGAATGTCTGAGCTGGGTGGATCGTGTGACGTACCTTAGAAGAAACGGCGGTTGAAAAACTAGTTGTTCTGAATACTGTGAGTCTCTTTGATTTCCTGCTGCTTTTACTTTTCTCTGGGAACCGGCATCCGTGCAGTAAGCTGACAACCAGGGCTGATTTCTCTGGGAACCGGCATCCGTGCAGTAAGCTGACAACCAGGGCTGATTTCTCTGGGAACCGGCATCCGTGCAGTAAGCTGACAACCAGGGCTGATTTCTCTGGGAACCGGCATCCGTGCAGTAAGCTGACAACCAGGGCTGATTTCTCTGGGAACCGGCATCCGTGCAGTAAGCTGACAACCAGGGCTGATTTCTCTGGGAACCGGCATCCGTGCAGTAAGCTGACAACCAGGGCTGATTTCTCTGGGAACCGGCATCCGTGCAGTAAGCTGACAACCAGGGCTGATTTCTCTGGGAACCGGCATCCGTGCAGTAAGCTGACAACCAGGGCTGATTTCTCTGGGAACCGGCATCCGTGCAGTAAGCTGACAACCAGGGCTGATTTCTCTGGGAACCGGCATCCGTGCAGTAAGCTGACAACCAGGGCTGATTTCTCTGGGAACCGGCATCCGTGCGGTAAGCTGACAACCAGGGCTGATTTCTCTGGGAACCGGCATCCGTGCGGTAAGCTGACAACCAGGGCTGATTTCTCTGGGAACCGGCATCCGTGCGGTAAGCTGACAACCAGGGCTGATTTCTCTGGGAACGGCATCCGTGCAGTAAGCTGACAACCAGGGCTGATTTCTCTGGGAACCGGCATCCGTGCGGTAAGCTGACAACCAGGGCTGATTTCTCTGGGAACCGGCATCCGTGCAGTAAGCTGACAACCAGGGCTGATTTCTCTGGGAACCGGCATCCGTGCAGTAAGCTGACAACCAGGGCTGATTTCTCTGGGAACCGGCATCCGTGCAGTAAGCTGACAACCAGGGCTGATTTCTCTGGGAACCGGCATCCGTGCGTAAGCTGACAACCAGGGCTGATTTCTCTGGGAACCGGCATCCGTGCAGTAAGCTGACAACCAGGGCTGATTTCTCTGGGAACCGGCATCCGTGCAGTAAGCTGACAACCAGGGCTGATTTCTCTGGGAACCGGCATCCGTGCAGTAAGCTGACAACCAGGGCTGATTTCTCTGGGAACCGGCATCCGTGCAGTAAGCTGACAACCAGGGCTGATTTCTCTGGGAACCGGCATCCGTGCAGTAAGCTGACAACCAGGGCTGATTTCTCTGGGAACCGGCATCCGTGCAGTAAGCTGACAACCAGGGCTGATTTCTCTGGGAACCGGCATCCGTGCAGTAAGCTGACAACCAGGGCTGATTTCTCTGGGAACCGGCATCCGTGCAGTAAGCTGACAACCAGGGCTGATTTCTCTGGGAACCGGCATCCGTGCAGTAAGCTGACAACCAGGGCTGATTTCTCTGGGAACCGGCATCCGTGCAGTAAGCTGACAACCAGGGCTGATTTCTCTGGGAACCGGCATCCGTGCAGTAAGCTGACAACCAGGGCTGATTTCTCTGGGAACCGGCATCCGTGCAGTAAGCTGACAACCAGGGCTGATTTCTCTGGGAACCGGCATCCGTGCAGTAAGCTGACAACCAGGGCTGATTTCTCTGGGAACCGGCATCCGTGCAGTAAGCTGACAACCAGGGCTGATTTCTCTGGGAACCGGCATCCGTGCAGTAAGCTGACAACCAGGGCTGATTTCATGTCCACACGTGTCCAGACTGGAAGTTTAAACTAAGCGGAAACCCTCAGCCCCCACCCCCCACCCCCACCCTGACCCGCAACACACGCACACACCATTTGTTCGATTGTTTTTGTTTGTTTTAACCTGGGGGTGAAAGCTAAAGAGAAACACATATATTGTTATGACGTCTCCTCTAAATGCACATCTCGTCACCATAGTAAAAGCTCATTACTGCATGCATTGACAGGCAGGCAAGCATGTGTACGCGCGTACACGCGCACGCACACACACGCACACGCACTCGCACACTCACACATACTCACACACATTGCAGAAAACAGCAAGCTTTCACTCGGTTCCCCATAATACATAGCGTAAAACAATATATAGTCATATGGAAAAAGCACAAACTAACAATGTTTTTAAAATTAGTTAGTTTTGACGAATTGAATGAATCAGACTTGCTTGCAGATGGAATAATGGGTTTTTAGAAATAATGTTTGGAATTTACCACAGATCCCAGCTCTCTCTAGATATTCTTTCGTTTGTGTGGTAGACGAAATTTCTTCGACCAAAATATCGTTTTAACTGTCCATGTTTTAAAGTAAGATATTAAGATTTCCGCAGATTAATACAAAATATTTTTTATAGAATTTTACAGATGTTAAGATATTGTTCACATTTCGATGTTAAACTCTGATGGCCCTTTTCTCATAACGTTTGGTTTCCCCTTCACATCTTCGCCACTGGCGTGTGTCAAAGTTTTAACAGTTGGTCAGGTCATGGGAACTGTCAGTGGATGGACATAGTAGCGATCTCCTAATAGAAGGATTTAAAACATGGACGTATTCTTTGTTTTAACTTTTTTGTTTACTTGCTTGTGCTTTCTTTTGCTTATTGTTTTGTTTTAATTACTGGTGGACCAAAGATATACAGAACAATGATTCCATACTTCTCACTACCAAGCCCCTCAAAACCACCATACATTGGCTTTAACATGCACAGACATTCACAAATTGGTAGAAAAGTCTGTACGTTTCATGACTGAACATTGAGAAATAAGCGAGAGCACTGACAACAACAAAAAACAAACTTTGTGAACATCTGGAATATGTGTATGAAGACCTGGTACGATCCAGTCTGGCATCTCTGTTAATTTTAGAATCAGTAGTATGATAAGGAGGTCTGTTTTCATCACCTAAAAGGAGCTTGAACTGCACACCTGTTTTCTCTCTGCTAATATGTGTGATCTGGTTTTGAGACTTCTTTTAGTAATTGAATGTAGAGCTTGTTTTCCTAGAAGTGTGACTGGAGGGGTGTGTCATTTAACAGTGGTGTCAGTCTTCATTAGTTCTGTGAGGTCTTTCGGCGGAGCTGTGAAGAATAACAACAGCACATCTTTACCTCCAAATCTGCAATTATATGATGAAAAGGAAATTTGAAGCAGCGCATTTGTTTTTTTTTTTCCGACTCATTGCTGGTGTAAATTACAATGATCAGGGCATTGATTCCGTATGTGAGAGTGTTCGTTAAATGAAAATGTGTATTTAGATGCAGGGTTCGATGCCTTCTTTCCCAGGCTTTAGGCCCACAACGTCCGCAGTACTTAGTGCCTTCTTTATTCCACAGTGTTTAGTCTTTCTTCATTTTAAGGATTCAGTGCCCTCTTCTTTTCCCCACCACAACACAACCCACCCAAATTACACCCGACCACAACACAAACACACCCCCCCCACCCACACACACACACACACACACACACACACACACACACACACACACACACACACACACACACACACACCCTCACCACACCACTACCACATCTCCACCAGACCGGAACACAACACACGACGACACACCACACACATATCAGAGGGTTGAATAGCTCAGTGGTAGAGCGCCGAACTCGTAATCTTGGTGATCCTGGGGTTGCAGGTTTGAATCTCCGCCAGGCCGTTTCGGTACAGGGGGATTTTTCATTCGGAGTTGACATTGGTTCTGACTCCATCTCCCTTACAGTCCTTTGAATGAGACTAAACCGAGGTTCACAAGAGTGGGGACTCTGGTATTTTACACTAAGGCCTGTTTGGCCGTGTGTGTTGAGGTCTGAACTGAAATATGCGTGTCCAACGTTCAGACCTAGGGTGTTTTATTGTCCAGCACTTCGCCTTGGTGCTTGTACCGAGGTCTGTAGAAAGTCTTGAAGAGGCTATCTGGCAGTGGTCGTTTTCTTTTGGTGCGTCAAGAGTTTCATTTTCAGTTTGTCGTTGCCACGTTTTGTGGAGATCTCTACATTCTGTTGCCTCACAGTCTGTCATGGATTGGTGGGGGTCTTCTGTAAGCAGGAACCATGGTGTATGGTGCCTTCTTTGACTACATCTCTCTGTGGGATACAGTAGAAGGTGTTCAGAAACTTCGACTCCCAGGTGGCTTGTCACCTTGGATGGTGGGTTGTTAGGACAGGGGGTCTGGTGCAGAATGGTGGCTTTGGCTAGGCTTTAGTAGCTTTGGGGGGGGGGGGGAGGTGTTAGGGGTTAGAGGGAGGTCCGTTCCAGTGCATCATTTAGTTCCTGGCAAGACTGAAAGTGTGCACGATGCTGCGGTGTTGAACTTCTGTGTGGATAAGAAATGTTGGCGTCGCGTAGTTGGAAAAACGGTCAGAATGGATCGGAATGGCCTTACCATGAGATCCATTTTGTGGTGGCATCAGCTTGACCAGCTCCTGCGTGTGGGAGCTTATCAGGGTGTGGGGACCCTGGAGGTGTCAGAGCTGTAGTTCATAAGGCACAGTGCCACTGGCCTTCCTGTGTGACACATGACTGCTCTGGTTTCTGAGACAGTTGTCTGCGGACCAAAGGTACAGAACAGTGGTACCAGACGAGATGCTTCAGGAAAGGCATAGTTAAAGTTAAACATATTTTCTTTCTTACAGAATTACGTCGTCGTACGTCGACTTCTCCTTTCTTAGGGTTTAATGCATCCTTTTCTAGAATATAGATATTCATAGGTGTTAATGTCTTCTTTCTTGATGTTTAGTTAGAAGTTTCTTCGTAAGTATTTCAACACAGTTTTTTTGTGGCAGGACCAAACAGGAAGTGGTGCAAGTCTGCCAGACGACCACCAGGATCGCAGACCAGAGAGAAGGTGCACCACTACTTGTTAAAGTAGTTAATTCGAATGTCGTAATAGTAGCAGAACTGTTACATTTTCATTTTGTTCCCCAATTAAGTAGGTACTTGGAACATCAGTCATACTGTTTCGACAATAAAGATTATCAAAAGGGTGTGTAACGGGTATTTATAACCATCATGGCATTGATCTTTGTCCTTTTGTTCTCAAGGGTGTGCATCCCTGCAGTAAAGCGGTCAGATTTTTTGTCTTAATGGGCTTTTAGAAATAATGTTTGGAATTTACCACAGATCGCAGCTCTCTTTTAGATATTCTTTCGTTTATGTGGTAGACGAAATTTCTTCGACCAAAATATCGTTTTAACTGTCCATGTTTTAAAGCAAGATATTAAGATTTCCGCAGATTAATACAAATATTTTTTATAAGAATTTTGCAGATGTTTAAAATATTGTTCACATTTCGATGTTAAACTCTGATGGCCCTTTTCTCATAACGTTTGGTTTCCCCTTCACATCTTCGCCACTGGCGTGTGCCAAAGTTTTAAAAGTTGGTCAGGTCATGGAAACTATCAGTGGATGGACATAGTAGTGATCTCCCAATAGAAGGATTTAAAATATGGACGTATTCTTTGTTGTAACTTTTTTTGTTTTACTTGCTTGTGCTTTCTTTTGCTTGTTTTGTTTTTAAATACTGGTGGACCAAAGATATACAGAACAATGATTCCATACTTCTCACTACCAAGCCCCTCAAAACCACCATACATGTCCACGTATTGGCTTTAACATGCACAGACATTCACAAATTGGTAGAAAAGTCTGTACGTTTCATGACTGAACATTGAGAAATAAGCGAGAGCACTGACAACAACAAAAAACAAACTTTGTGAACATCTGGAATATGTGTATGAAGACCTGGTACTATCCAGTCTGGCATCTCTGTTAATTTTAGAATCAGTAGTATGATAAGGAGGTCTGTTTTCATCACCTAAAAGGAGCTTGAACTGCACACCTGTTTTCTCTCTGCTAATATGTGTGATCTGGTTTTGAGACTTCTTTTAGTAATTGAATGTAGAGCTTGTTTTCCTAGAAGGGTGGCTGGAGGGGTGTGTCATTTAACAGTGGTGTCAGTCTTCATTAGTTCTGTGAGGCCTTTCGGCGGAGCTGTGAAGAATAACAACAGCGCATCTTTACCTCCAAATCTGCAATTATATGATGAAAAGGAAATTTGGAGCAGCGCATTTGGTTTTTTTTCCGAGTCATTGCTGGTGTAAATTACAATGATCAGGGCATTGATTCCGTATGTGAGAGTGTTCGTTAAATGAAAATGTGTATTTAGATATGAGCTGCATGCATGGATGTGCTGTGATCTTGACCCAATCCCCACCAACCTCACCAAACAGAATCTTGCCGATCTTGCCCCAGTTCTCACGAGAATTATAAATGTTTCTCTGGCTACTGGCTCTGTTCCTGGATGTTTTAAATATGCTCTGGTAGTTCCTCTTCTAAAGAAAAATGGCCTATGTCCTGATGAACTTAAAAACTTTAGACCTGTTTCTCACCTTCCTTTTCTCTCCAAACTCCTGGAAAAGATTGTCTTTGTGCAACTTGAACGCCATCTGTCCCAGCACAATCTGTATGAAATTAACCAGTCTGCTTACAGACAGAATCACAGTACCGAAACAGCGTTGCTTTGTGTGACTGACAGTCTCCTTCGGTCCGCTGACAACAAAAAAGCATCGCTTCTGACTTTGCTAGATCTCAGTGCCGCATTTGACACTATCGACCACAGTATTCTTTTAAAAAGACTGTCGGTGTCTTTCGGTATCACAGACACTGCATTAGAATGGTTTCGGTCATACCTGACTGGCAGAACACAGTCTGTGTCTGTTGGTGGCAAGGTCTCCTCTCCCCTTCCCCTGGACTTTGGTGTGCCCCAAGGCTCCGTTTTGGGCCCCCTTCTCTTCTCTCTGTATATTCAACCTCTATCTATGGTCATTGAGGAACACGGAATTCCTCATCAGAAATTTGCCGATGACACCCAGCTGCACTACGCTGCTGAACCTGCTGCATTCCAACTTTTGGTATCGGAATTTGAACTGTGTTTCCAATCTGTTAAATCATGGATGCTTAAAAATAAGCTTAAGCTAAATGATGAAAAAACTGAGGCTCTGTTGGCAGCACCTCGTTCTGTTTTGGATCGCATTTCTGAAAAATCTATTCAAGCTGGAACCAACAAAATTCCCTTTGAAGACAGTGTGAGGGATCTGGGTGTCCATTTGGATAGTACGCTGTCCATGAATGTCCAGATCGGTCACCTGTGTCGTTCAGCCTATTTGGCTTTGAGAAAGATCGCGTCAATTCGCTCATATCTTACACAGAAAGGGACTGCCCAACTTATCTGTTCCCTCATCATGTCAAAACTCGATTACTGTAACAGCATTCTTGCCGGTCTTCCCGCTGTCGATATAAACCGACTTCAACGTATACAAAACAACGCAGCCAGACTTGTTTTCCAAAAGTCCAAAAGAACCCACACTACACCTCTGTTAGTTAGACTACATTGGCTTCCCATTCATGCGCGCATTCAGTATAAACTCGCAACACTTGCCTTCCGACACTTTGATGAAACATTGCCTGCTTATCTTTCCAACACACTTGTCACTTATCAACCCTCTCGCACTCTCCGCTCTAGCAGTGACAAACTTCTCAAGCTTCCCCGCATGAAACTGAAATCCTTTGGCCAACGTTCTTTCAGTTATCAAGCCCCCCTTGTCTGGAACTCCCTCCTCTCCCAGCTCCGCTCTTCACAGACTCTCTCTGCATTCAAATCTGGTCTCAAAACGCATCTCTTTCAGAAGTCCTTTTGTCTTTCTACATAGCGTACGAGTTAATGCCCGTTTCCCATGCATTCTCCATCCTTTTGCCTCTTGTATGTGCACGCGCGCTTCCGTGCCTGAGTGCTTGTGTACTTTTGCGTGTGTGTGTGCGTTTACGCGCGTGGGTTTCTGTTGCTTCGTGTTGAGTTTGCCCTTTGTGTGTGTGTGTGTGTGTGTGTGTGTGTGTGTGTGTGTGTGTGTGTGTGGTGTGTGTGTGTGTGTGTCTGTCTGTCTGTCTATGGGTGTGGGTGCTCCCTTCTGCATGTTTTATATTGTATCCCGTGCAGTGTTCACGAAATTGGAGGGGGGGGGGGGGGGGGGGGGGGGGATGGGGGCTGGTTCTTTTCTTCTATTCCCAAATTCTTGTCGAGCGTTGTTCATATAATGTCATGTGTGTGGGGTGGCGGTGTGGGGGGGGGGGGAGGATAGAGTGGGGGGGATGTGGCTTGTTCATCTGTTTTAGTGCTTGCTTTGTGACCTATTGTTTTGATGCCTTTTTCTCAGTATTGTGCAATGTTTATGGAAACTTTTATTTTTCCTGTATTGTGAAGCGCTCTGAGGATGAGTCTTCTTCTCTCATCGAAGAGCGCTATTTAAGCTCGATTTATTATTATTATTATTATTATTATTATTATGTATCTGCGGTAATGTTCGTGTGTGCATTCGTATGTAAGTGTATAAGTATATAACCAGACACATACGTATGAACGTACATTTTTTTTCCAAAACTCAGTTTCGAATGAGTGAATATAGACGTTTGTGCGCGCACATATAAATATATATACTTGAATGCCCATTGGCTTTAACATGCGCAAGTATAGACAACTATGCATCCAAGCACATGCCCGCAGTCACACATACATGCCCTCACGCACGTGCATGCGCATACGCACGCGGGCGAGAGCGCGCGCGCACACACACACACACACACACACACACACACACACACACACACACACACACACACACACACATACACACACATTGAAGACAACAGCAAGCTTTTACTCAGTTCCCCATAATACATAGCGCAAAACCAAATAATTATAGTCAGATGGAAAAAGCACTAAAAATATATCTTAAACTAAGTTAGTTTTGATGAATTGAGTGAATCAGATTTGTTTGCAGATGGAATAAGATCTTAACTGAAGATACTAACTTTATATATTGCCAGGGGCAAGAAACTGGTTCATCAACGGGGCACGGACAATGGAGACCAAGTCACGTGAACGAACTCGGTGGATGCTGCCAACCACAAACAGGGGAGTGTTGTTGATTTTTCGCTCGTTCTTCTCTCTCGTCTGTACACTTCTTCCAGTGTAGCTGTCCCTTTCTTTCATAGTTAAGTGTACTGTGTGGTGTATGTCCCGGGCTGTGAGCCCGTTCCTGGTGTGTCCCCTGGGTTGTGGGCTCGTTCCTGGTGTGTTCCCTGGGGTGTGTGCCCGTTCCTGGTGTGTCTTCTGGACTGTGGTCGCGTTCCTTGTGTGTCCCCTGGGCTGTGGGCCCGTTCTTGGTGTGTGCCCTGGGCTGTGGGCCCGTTCCTGGTGTGTCCTCTGGGCTGTGGGCCCGTTCCTGGTGTGTCCCCTGGGCTGTGGGCCCGTTCCTGGTGTGTCCCCTGGGCTGTGCACCCTTTGCTGGTGTGTCCTCTGGGCTGTGGGCCCTTTCCTGGTGTGTCCACAGGGCTGTGCTCCATATCCTGGTGTGTCCCCTGGTCGGTGGGCCCTTTCCTGGTGACTCTACAGGGCTGTGGGGCCGTTCCTGGTGTGTTCCCTGGGCTGTGGGTACTTTCCTGGTGTGTCCACCGGGCTGTGGTCCTTTCCTAGTGTATCCACAGGGCTGTGGTCCCTTTCCGAGTGTATCCACAGGGCTGTGGTCCCTTTCCGAGTGCGTCCACCGGGCTGTGGTCCCGTTCCTGGTGTGTCCACAGGGCTGTGGTCCATTTCCGAGTGCGTCCACCGGGCTGTGGCCCCGTTCCTGGTGTGTCCACCGGGCTGTGGTCCCTTTCCGAGTGCGCCCACCGGGCTGTGGCCCCGTTCCTGGTGTGTCCACCGGGCTGTGGTCCCTTTCCGAGTGCGCCCACCGGGCTGTGGCCCCGTTCCTGGTGTGTGCACCGGGCTGTGGTCCCTTTCCGAGTGCGCCCATCGGGCTGTGGCCCCGTTCCTGGTGTGTCCACCGGGCTGTGGTCCCTTTCCGAGTGCGCCCACCGGGCTGTGGCCCCGTTCCTGGTGTGTCCACCGGGCTGTGGTCCCTTTCCGAGTGCATCCACCGGGCTGTGGCCCCGTTCCTGGTGTGTGCACCGGGCTGTGGTCCCTTTCCGAGTGCATCCACCGGGCTGTGGCCCCGTTCCTGGTGTGTCCACCGGGCTGTGGTCCCTTTCCGAGTGCGCCCACCGGGCTGTGGCCCCGTTCCTGGTGTGTCCACCGGGCTGTGGTCCCTTTCCGAGTGCATCCACCGGGCTGTGGCCCCGTTCCTGGTGTGTCCACCGGGCTGTGGTCCCTTTCCGAGTGCGACCACCGGGCTGTGGCCCCGTTCCTGGTGTGTCCACCGGGCTGTGGTCCCTTTCCGAGTGCGCCCACCGGGCTGTGGCCCCGTTCCTGGTGTGTCCACCGGGCTGTGGTCCCTTTCCGAGTGCATCCACCGGGCTGTGGCCCCGTTCCTGGTGTGTCCACCGGGCTGTGGTCCCTTTCCGAGTGCATCCACCGGGCTGTGGCCCCGTTCCTGGTGTGTGCACCGGGCTGTGGTCCCTTTCCGAGTGCATCCACCGGGCTGTGGCCCCGTTCCTGGTGTGTGCACCGGGCTGTGGTCCCTTTCCGAGTGCGACCACCGGGCTGTGGCCCCGTTCCTGGTGTGTCCACCGGGCTGTGGTCCCTTTCCGAGTGCGCCCACCGGGCTGTGGCCCCGTTCCTGGTGTGTCCACCGGGCTGTGGTCCCTTTCCGAGTGCATCCACCGGGCTGTGGCCCCGTTCCTGGTGTGTCCACCGGGCTGTGGTCCCTTTCCGAGTGCCCACCGGGCTGTGGCCCCGTTCCTGGTGTGTCCACCGGGCTGTGGTCCCTTTCCGAGTGCCCCACGGGCTGTGGCCCCGTTCCTGGTGTGTCACCGGGCTGTGGTCCCTTTCCGAGTGCGCCCACCGGGCTGTGGCCCCGTTCCTGGTGTGTGCACCGGGCTGTGGTCCCTTTCCGAGTGCGCCCACCGGGCTGTGGCCCCGTTCCTGGTGTGTCCACCGGGCTGTGGTCCCTTTCCGAGTGCGCCACCGGGCTGTGGCCCCGTTCCTGGTGTGTCACCGGGCTGTGGTCCCTTTCCGAGTGCGACCCACCGGGCTGTGGCCCCGTTCCTGGTGTGTGCACCGGGCTGTGGTCCCTTTCCGAGTGCGCCCACCGGCTGTGGCCCGTTCCTGGTGTGTGCACCGGCTGTGGTCCCTTTCCGAGTGCGACCACGGGCTGTGGCCCGTTCCTGGTGTGTGCACCGGGCTGTGGTCCCTTTCCCAGTGCGCCCACGGGCTGTGGCCCCGTTCCTGGTGTGTCCACCGGGCTGTGGTCCCTTTCCGAGTGCATCCACCGGGCTGTGGCCCCGTTCCTGGTGTGTCCACCGGGCTGTGGTCCCTTTCCGAGTGCGCCCACCGGGCTGTGGCCCTTTCCTTCGGTGTGTCCACAGGGCTGTGGTCCCTTTCCGAGTTGTAAGTATGTCTTCTTCTTTCCTAGGATTTAGTGCCACCTTCTTTCCCAGGGTTTTTCTGTCCTAAGATCACGTGTCTTTTTTCCTGGGTTTAGTGTGTTTTTCTTTACCAGGCTTTAGTGTTCTGTCCTTTCCCAGGGTCCATGCCTTCTTTCCCAGGCTTTAGGCCCACAACGACCGCAGTACTTGGTGCCTTCTTTATTCCACAGTGTTTAGTCTTTCTTCGTTTTAAGGATTCAGTGCCCTCTTCTTTTCCCCACCACAACACAGCCCACCCCCATTACACCCCGACCACAACACAGCACCCCCACCACACCCTCACCACACCTTTACACACCACAAACACATCACTACCACACTTCCACTACATCACAAAACACGACACACACCACACAACAACACACAACATCACCACACAATAACACACACCACACCACAACACAATGCACAACACAATGCACCACACCCACGCCACACACCCCACAGCACACAACCCCACACCACACATTCCCAACCCCAACACACCACATCCTCATAACACGCCACCCCATCCACACCACCAAAACATGACATTACACCAACCCACACCATACCAGGGGGTCGGAATAGCTCAGCGGTAGAGCGCCGGACTCATAATCTTGGTGATCCTGGGGTGGTTAAAATCTCCGCCGGGCCGTTTCGGTACAGGGGGATTTTTCACTCGGAGTCGGCATTGGTTCTGACTGCATTTCTCTTACAGTCTTTTGAATGAGATTAAACCGAGATTCACAAGAGTGGGGACTCTGGTATTTTACACTAAGGCCTGTTTGGCCGTGTGTGTTGAGGTCTGAACTGAAATATGCGTGTCCAACGTTCAGACCTAGGGTGTTTTATTGTCCAGCACTTCGCCTTGGTGCTTGTACCGAGGTCTGTGGGAAGTCTTGAAGAGGCTCTCTGGCAGTGGTCGCTTCCATTTGATGCGTGAAGAGTGTGGTTTTCATTTTGTCATTGCCACGTTTTGCGCAGATCTGCACATTCTGTTGCCTCACAGTCTGTCATGGATCGGTGGGGATCTTCTGCAAGCAGGAACCACAGTGTACGGTGCCTTCTTTGACTACATCTCTCTATGGGATACAGCAGAAGGCGTTCAGAAACTTCGACTCCCAGGTGGTTTGTCACCTTGGATGGTGGGTTGTTAGGACAGGGAGTCTAGTGCAGAATGGTGGCTTTGGCTAGGTTTAGTAGCTTTGGGGGTGGGGGAGGTAGAGGTTAGAGGGAGGCCCGTTCCAGCGCATCATTTAGTTCCTGGCAAGACTGAAGATGTGCAGGATGCTGCGATGTTGAACTTCTGCGTGGATAAGAAACTTTGGCGCCGCGTAGTCGGAGACATATACAGAGAAATATCTCTGGCGGAGTATTTAGATAAAACGGTCTGAATGGATCGGAATGGCCTTACCATGAGATCCATTTTGCGGTGGCATCAGCTTGACATGACAGGCTCCAGCGCGTGGGAGCTATCAGGGTGTGGGGACCCTGGAGGTGTCAGAGCTGTAGTTCATAGAGCAGAGTGCCACTGGCCTTCCTGTGTGACACATGGCTGCTCTGGTTTCTGTGACAGTTGTCTGCGGACCAAAGGTACAGAACAGTAGTACCAGACGAGATGCTTCAGGAAAGGCATGCATTTCCTGCAGTGTCTCTTGGGATCCCTGGTACTGTCTGAGTACCCCTTGTTTTGTAGAGAACCTGTCATGGCGGTCATATCAGCATGGAGTTCACACTGGACTTCCCGTGGAACTGGCTTCAGTATAGGCCTTAACGTTGCTCGTGTTTCCTCTCGAGGATGTCTAAATTTCGCCCCTGATTCGTGGCCGATTCGCGATTCGTGTTACAAATCGGGTCTCTCTTCCACACGGATCTTTCAACAACGCCACTGCATGCCTTTAGTTCGGTTAGTGACTGGATGTTGTGCTGGATTAGTTGAATAAGTGGGGAGCAGAGGAAGGGCAGGGGGTACTAAAGAAACCTGGCTAGAGAAATACGTACATATAGATGTATATGTACATATTTGTCTCTGGTGTAACCAATGCCATTCATTCTGCGCATGATTCCCTATTCTGGTGATTCATCAGTCAGGGTGATGGTTCCCGGGAATCAGAGTTGCTGGCTGCCTTCTGTTGTGTTCCATAGATGGATGCAGTTGAAGGAGTTGCTGTGCATCCAGGGACCAGTGTGCAGGGGATGTTTATCTTTTCATGACATGATTGTGAGGCAAGAGTATTGGAGGTATCCGTGGATCGGTCATAGGCCAGCTGGGGGTCAGATTGTTCATGTGTCTGGGAAAGGTGGTTATTTGAACTTCTTCTTTTCTTCCTCGTTCGCTTTCCATTAGATGAGCAGCCCGGTGTCCTCGATGAAGGCTGCCGTCCACCGCAGCTCCTCCAGGGTGCCGTACAACTTGGCTTCCACTGCTGTCGGTGTTGGCCATACTTCTTTCTGGATGCTGCATGCGTCATACAGTCTTGAAGGATGTGGTCGGTTGTCATAGGTCCCTCACCACAAGGGCACTCTCCACTCTGTCCAATGCCAAATTTTGTGTGCATGTGGTGGAGCAGGCGATTGTGTCCAGTCCTCAGGCGGAAGATCTTGACCTGTTTCCCGTCGTCCCTGCAAATGGTATTTGTCTTCTGGGTTGTGTTTGGGGTGCTGGAGGCGCCACTTTATTCCTTGCTGTGCCTTGATGATTGTCTTGATTTCATCGTATGACACCAGGTTGTTGGCCTGCTCCTTCTGTGCACCGTCTTTTGCCAGAATATCCGCTTTTTCGTTGCCTCTGATACCACAGTGTGCTGTTACCCATTGTATCACCACTTTCTCCACTCTGGAACTCAGGGCAATAAGGGCTGAAGTAAGATGGTTCTGTTCTTTGCAGCGGGAGTTCTTGAGGGCTTGGAGCACGGAGAGAGCGTCTGAGAACACCACCACCTGCCCTGTTGTTCTTATAGAGTTCTGCGAGAATGTTGTGGCTGCCTCACAGAGAGCTTCTCGCTCAGCTCGGAAGTTTGGTGGAGTATTTTCCTGTTGGGTTTTGCAATTTCTTCATATCCGTCTTTGTATCGGAGGAAGATTCCAGCTCCACCATCCCTCGTTGCTTGTGTGGCGGAGCCATCTGTAAAGACATGGGTCCAGTCTTCCTGGGGGTACTGGTTGCAGATGTACTCCATGGTCAGGGCTTTCCTTTGGGTGTCTGACTGTGTTCCTCTCTTCTCCACTCCGGGAATGCTGGTGACGACTGTTGGGAACACCTGCCTCTTCCAAGATGGTGGGTGACATTTGCCGCAATAGGCTTTGTTTCGTGTTCCATCAAGACTGGGATTTGACTTTGAAGGCGTCTTGACTGGTGGATGAAGCTGCCTCTTTTCAGCCGACTCTTGGTGGGTCTGCTCATTCTGTCGTTCATTGGATGGTTTTCAAGGCGTTTGAATTTTGCTGCCTGTATAAGGATCTTTGTGTCCCTTCTGTCCTCCAATGACTGTAGCACAGTGGTCTCCTCCATCTTCAGAATTGGGGTGGATCTCATGGCGCCAGTTATGACACGCTGAGCTTGGTTCTGTATCTGTTATTTGAACAAGAAGTGTTTTACTGCTCTTGTTCTCCTCCTAGATTCCCAGGCCAGCCCAGTTGAAACTGGCTCAGTCCTAGGTGGCCAAGGCAAGGCTGACCCTTCCCGACCCTACCTTACCCTACCCAATGGCCAGGGCCCAGGCCTAGGCCAGCTTAGGCCCGGGCCCGCCTTGGCCAATCTGGCCCAGCTAGGTGGTCCAGGCCAGATTGACCTCCCCAACCCTCACTGACCTTTCCTGACCCTACCCTATCCCAGGCCAAACTGGCCAGGCCACCACCACTCTACCACGACACCACACCACCACCACACCACACACACCACCACCACTACCACCACCATACACCCTACAAACCACACACAACCCCACCACCACAACCACACCACAACCCCACCACCACCACACCACACCACCACCACACCACACCACACCAGCACCACTACCCCCACCACACCAAACCACACCCACCACCATAAACCACTACAACCACACCACAACCCACACCACCACTCACCACACCACCACACACTACCACCACCAATACCACTACAACCACACCACCACAACCACACCACAAACCCACCACCACCACACCACAACACCACCACCACATCAACCACACCACACCACCACCAAACCACCACACCACCACCCACCACCACTAACACAACCACCACAACACCATAAACACGACTATTACACCACACCACCACCATACCACCACCACACCACCACCACCACCACCAAAACACAATCAGCAAACCACCATAACACGACCACCACACCACTACAAACCCCCACCCCCAGCACAATCACCACAGCACTATCAACACCACCACCACACCACTAACACTACCACCATCCCACTACCATTACCACCACACCCTCCACCACCATACCACTAACACAACAATCACAACTCCACCACCACACCAACAACGCCTCCCTCTCCCCCCTCCATCCCCCCCCCCCCCCGCCCCCGCCCTCCCTAGGAATCATCGCCTTCTCTCGCTTGGTTGGGTGTTTCCTTCATCGCCAGGGTTCCATGTAGTATAGTTTTTCTTTCGAAGAACGTTTTTCACAGGGTAGAATTTCATAAAGGTTAGGGTCCTCTCTTTCACAGAGCTAGTGTTCTTTTCTTTCATAGGGGCTTGTGTTCTCTTCTTTCAAAGGGGCTAGTGTTGTGTCCTGTCATGGGGGTTAGCGTCCTCCTTTTTCACAAGGACTAGTGTTCTCTCCTGTTAAAGGTTTTTGCTTCCTCTTCTTTCACAGAGGCTAGTGTTCTCTTGTTCTCTCCTTTTACAGGGTTAGCGTCCTCTTCTGTCACAGGAGCTAGTGTTCTCTCCTCTTCTTTGGGCTAGTGTTCATTCCTTTCATAGGGGTTGGAGACTTCTTTCACAGGAGCTAGTGTTCTCTCCTTTCATAGGGGTTAGCGTCCTCTTCTTTCACAGGGCTAGTGTTATCTCCTTTCATATGGGCTAGAGTCCTCTTTTTTTCACATGGGCTCGGGTTTTGTCCTTTCATAGATTCAGTGTACTGTTCATTCTTGGTGTGTAGTGTCCCCTTCTTTAAGTTTATGCTCTTCTTTTTTATATGGATGTTATAAACCAATCTTGCTTTTTAATGGCCCTTTGTGTTATGTTCTTTCATATGGACTGTTGTCTTTTATTGATGTTTTTGTCATCTTCTTTTCCATGGTCTGTTGTCCTTTCACAGGTAGAATGCCTTTCTTGCATAGAGGGTTTTGTGTCCACTTTACAAAGGGCCTAGTGTCTTTTTTGTGATGACTTAGTGTGTCTCTCTCTATCGCATTCAGTGTCCTTTTGTCCTCTGTATTGTTTTTAGCCTAGGGTTTAGTATTACCTTTTCACAGAGTTCTACGTGTTTCTCTTAATATAGGGTTCACTGTACTTTCATGGCTTTTGTTTCCTCTTTCGCACATTTCAGTGCCTTTGAGATTATATGATTGGAAGTATTCTTACACAGAGTTTAACATATTTTTCTTTCTACAGAATTACGTCGTCGTCACGTCGACAATTCTCCTTCTAGGTTAATGCATCCTATTCCGTTAAGGTTTTAAATGTCTTCTTTCTTGATGTTTATTTAGAATTTTCTTCTCGAAAGTATTTCAACACAGTTTTTTTGTGGCAGGACCGAAACAGGAAGCCAGTGCCACGTCTGCCAGACAACCAACAGGATCACAGACCAAGAGAAGTGCCCCAACTACTTGTTAAAGTATTTACTTCGAATGTCGTAATAGTATCATAACTGTTACATTTTTCAATTTGTTCCCCAATTAATAGGTACATGGAACATCATCATACTGTTTCGAAATAAAGATTGTAAAAAGGGTAACAGGTTATTTATGACCATCATGGGCATTGATCGTTGTCCTTTTTTTCTCAGGGGTGTGCATCCCTGCAGTAAAGCACTCAATTTTTTTTTGTCCTTAATGGGTTTTTAGAAAGAATGTTTGGAATTTACCACAGATCCCGACTCCTCTAGACATTTTCGTTATGTGAGGTAGACGAAATTTCTTCGACAAAAATATTGGTTTAAAACCTGTCCATGTTTTAAAGCACGAATATTCATATTTCCGCAGAATAATAAAACATTTTTTTTTATAAGAATTTTTTAAAATACTGTTCACAATCGATGTTAAACACCTGAGGCCCTTTCTCATAACGTGTGGTTTCCCCTTTCACATCTTCGCCTCTTGCGAGTGCCAAAGTTTTAAAGTTGGTCAGTACCAATGTTCCGATACCTATTCACTCCCAACTACCGATCACATCCCTGACTCTTTCAAACCCCCCCATTCCTACAACCAAAGTAAACACAAAAAATAAAAAATCACTCAATTATCAAACAAAATCAAGAAATGTAAAACCAAACATGTTATGTCACCCCCGTCCACAAAGTCCCACAGCAACCCACCTAACCCCCACCCCCTGTCCAACCCCCCCCCACCCAGACCCCGACTAGGCAAACCCCAGCACATTTCATACACAGCATGGAAGACCACACAGACAGTAAACCAGCACAGTACCGTGCGCACACACCCTGCGAGCCCATTACACCCACCACCCCAACCCCGAGAAACATTAACCTCCAGGCAAAAGATCAAGCCTCCCTGACCGATCCATACATGGCAACACTGTAATCATAAACGAAATGGACGTCAGATCAGGAGGACTGTTATTCCTCACCTACAAGGAGCATAGACCAGTCACACCAATTAATACTCCCAGCAAACAAAGAGTGAACAATGAAAATTGAGCCTTCATAATAAGTTAAATTGTGCAGTTGTGCGCTTAGTATTATTCCTAGAAGGTGGCTGGAGGTGTGGTTTCATTTAACAGTAGTGTGACAAGGTACATAGATATAGTTTCAGTGTAGGTCTATCAGCGGAGCTGTGAAGAATCACAACAGCGCATCTTAAACTCATCCAAGTCTGCAATAAAATAGATGAAAAAGGAAAATATGAAGCAGCAAATATAAGATTTTAACTGAGTCTAGCCAGTGTAAATTACAATGATCAGGGCATTGATTCAGTATGTGAGAGTGTTGTTAAATGAAACTTGTAGAAATTTTATAAAATAGAGCTGATACTCAATGGATAGATATCAGCCGTAATGTTCATGTGATATTCATATGTTATTGTATAACCAAACACAAAGGTTTGAACTTACCCATTTTTAGCAAGCTCTTTTGCAATGAATGAATCTAGACTATCGAGCGTGCACATATAATATACTTTGAGCGCCCAATGGCCTTAAACGTGGCACAAGCATACACATATATGCATCCAAGGCACATGCCCGCAGTCACATTTACATGCCCCAAGTACAGGATGTAGCATATGGACGTCGGGTGATGCATAGACACACACGGACAGACAGACACACACTCACTCGCGTGCACACACACACACACACACGACTACACCAACACACACACACACACACACCACACAACACACACACACACACACACACACTCACCGGTCACTCACACAAGGACACACACACACACTCACACACACAGTCACACAAGGACACACACACACACAACACCCACAGCTCACATACACCCGCACACACACACACACACTCTAACACAAGGACACACACACCACACACACACACACCCACACTCACACAAGACACACACCCACACCCACACCCACACACACACACAAACACACACACAACACACCACACACACATTGAGACAACAGCAAGATTTACTAACTCGGTTCCCATAAAACATGGTCGTTAAACAAAAATAATATAGTCGGATGGAAAATGCACAACGAAAATTTTCTGAAACTAAGTTTAGTTTTGATGAATTGAAATGAATCAGACTTTGTTTGCAGATGGAATAAGATCTTAACTGAGAAGATAACTGAATTAATGATTTGACAGTGGGCAAGGCACGTGTCTACATCAACGGGGCAAGCCCGGACAAACGGAGTCCAGGTCACGTGAAGGAACTGGGGTGATGCGGCCACCACAAAAAAATGTGGAGTATAGATTCTGATTTTTAGCTTGTTTTTCTCTCATCGTCTTTACACTCTTCCCAGTGTAAGCTGTCCCTTTCTTTCATATTTATGTGAGCTGTCATAGAGTTTAGTGTTTCTAGTGTAGAGTTGTTTGGTCTTCTTTCCCAGAGTATTATTATCGCCTTTCCTCACAAATGTTTTTTTTTTTACGGGGTTTATATTTTCTACACCCAAGTTAAAAACTCCTTCTGGGGCCCTAGAACCTTCTTTGTTTCAATGCTAGTTTTCTACCCCCCTGGGTATTTTTTTCTTTGATTCCAAAATTTTGTGGTTTTTCTTCGGGAACTATGTCCCATATTTTCCACAGCTGATGCCTCTATTTTTAATTGGGGGTTCCCTTTTCCCCTAACTTTTTTTTCCATGTTTTTTTTCCGTCATTCTTTCAATTTTGGGTTTCTTTTCTCAGAGTTATGTCCTTCTTCTTTCCTATAATTGGCCCCCTTTCTTTCCCTTTCTTTTGCCAAAATCCCCAAATCTTTTTTCCGGTTTGGCGTTTTTTTTTTACCAGTTTAGTGTTTTTTCCCTTTTCCCCGGGGGTCCTTTCCTTTTTTCCCGGGCTTTACCCACAACGTCCCCGTACTTTGCCTTCTTTATTCCACAGTTTTTTTTTTCCTTTTTTCTTTTAAAATTCATCCCCTTTTTTTCCCCCCCACAACAACCCCCACCCCCCCCTTAACCCAACCACAACACAGCACCCCCACCACACCCTCACCACACCTCTCCACCCACAACAAAATCATCCACACTTTCCAACTCACCACAAAAACACAAAATACAACAACAAAACCCATCCACACACAAAACACCCCACCCCAAACAACACAATGCACCAACAAGCACCACACCAACCACCCACTCCACATTAACAACCCCACCCACACATTCCCCCCCCCAACACCCACCTCATAAAAACCCCCCCCCCACCCACCAAAACATCACTTTTACCCACAAAACCCCAAACCAAAAACACACAAACGACACCCCCCCCAAACCCGGGGGGTTTGGAATACTCAGGTAGAGCACCACTCAAAATCTGGGGAACCGGGGGTTTGAAATCTCCGCCCCCTTTTTTCGGTTACGGGGGGATTTTTCACTCATTGCATTTTCGACTCCATCCCATTTTTACCTTTGAATAACAAACCAGTTTTACAAATGGGGGCTGTGGATTTTACACAAGGGCCCGTTTTCCGTTGTGTTAGGGCGAAAGAAAAAGCTTCCAATTCAAAACCCAGGGGTTAAATTTCCCCGTACTTGGCCTTTGCTTGTACCATCTTTGGGAAGTCCTTAAGAGGCTCTGGCAGGGCCTTTCTTTGATGCGTACGGGGGGTTGGAAACCAGACGGATACTTCAGGAAAGGATTTTTTTCCCCGAAATGTTTTTGGGACCCCCGGGTACTGTTTAGCCCCCATTTTTTTGCAAGACCTGTCTTGGCGTCTATCAGCAGGGTTTTTCAAAACGGGGCCCCGGGGAACTGGCTTCAGTGGGCCCCTTTACGTCGGCATGTTTGCTGTGGGGGATACAAATTTCCCCCCCTGATTGTGGTGTTCGCGATTTGTGTTACCAATCGGGCTCTCTTCCACAGGGATTTTTAAAACCAACGCCACGGGCATGTTTTTAGTTCTTTTTAGTGACGGGATGTTGTTTGGTTTTTTTTAAAATAAGTGGGGAGCAGGGGAAAGGGCGGGGGTACTAAAGAAGCCTGGCAAGAAAATTTACTAAAGATGTATATGAAATTTATTTGTCTCGGTGAACCCCATTGTTTTTTTTTTTCTGCCTTTTTTCCCTGTTCGGGTGATTCATCGTAAAGGGGGGGGGGTTTTTCCCCCCGGGAATCAATTTGGGGGGGCCCCCTTTCCCTTTTGTTTTCCCATAGGGGGGGAAAGTTGAAGGAGTTTTTGGGAAACCGGGCCCAGGGAAAGGGGAAAATTTTTTTTTAAAGACTTTTTTTGGGGGAAAAAAAGGGAGTTGGAGTTTTTTCCCCCTTTCCCCCCCTTTCGTTCGCCTCCCGTTAGATGGCACCCGGGCCCTGACGAAGGCTCCGTCCCGCAGTTTCTCCGGGGCCCCGTAAGCTTGGCTTCCACTGCTTTTGGTGTTGGCCAGTTTTTTTCCTGGATGCTGCATACGTGGTACATTTTTTGAAGGATGGGGTTTTCAGTTCATTGGCCCCCCCCCCAAAAGGGGGCACTCTCCACCCCCCCAAAATCCCAAAATTTTTTGTGTGCATTTGGTGGGGGGCGATTTTTTCCAAAGTCCTCAGGGAAGATTTGCCCGTTCCTGCCCCAGAAATGGAGTGTTTTCGGTTGTTTTTGGGATGGGGAAGGCCCATTTATTCCTTGCTCCCCCTTGATGTGCCCAATTTCATGATGCCCAAAGGTTTTTTGGGGCCTCCCTCCTTTTTCCCCCCTTTTTTGCCAAAAAGTCCGTTTTTTCGTTCCCCTCTGAAGCCCAGTGTGCTGGTCCCCTTTGTATCCCCCTTTTTCCCACCCGGCACGGGGGGGCAACAAGGGCTGAAGTGAGAGGGTTTTTTTTTTCCCTTTGCAGCGGGATTTTTTTGGGGGCTTGGAGACAAAAGGCGTCAAAAAACCCCAAACACCTCCCGTTGTTTTTTTGGAGTTCTCCCAAGACGGTTTGGGCCCCCCCTCAAGGGGCTTCTCGCTCAGCTCGGAATTGGGGGGGTTTTTTTCCTGTTGGTTTGCAATTTCTTCATCTGGGTCTTTGTATGGGGGGAAAACCCCCCAGCTCCCCCACCCCTCTTTGCTTCTGGGCGGAACCATCTGTGAAGAGAGGGCCCAGTTTTCCCCCGGGGGGTATGGTTGCAGAATACCCATGGCGGGGCCCTTTTTTTTGGGTGTCGACTGTTTTTCCCCTTTTCCCACCCGGGGAAAATCGGGGGACGTTGGGAACACCTCCCCTTTCCAAGATGGGTGGGTGCTTTTTCCCGGGGGGGCCCCTTTGCTTCTTTTTCCCCTCAAGACGGGTTTTTTTTTTCAAGGGTCTTGAGGTGTGAAGTGCCTTTTTTAAACCGGGGTCCTGGTGGGTCGCTTTTTCTGTTGGTAAAAAATTTGGGGGGCGTGGATGGGTCTTTCCCCCAGCGGGGGTAAATTTTTTTAAATGTGTTGAAAAAAGGGGGTATTTGGCAAGAATTTTTTTACCCCTTTTTTTTCCCCCCCAAAATTTCCCGGGGGCCACCCCGGAAAAAAGGGCTCAGGCTAGGGGGAAAAAGAAAGGGGCCCCCCTTTTCCCAAACCCCCAACCCCCCACCCAAACCCCAAACCCACCCCCTACCGGGCCCCAAAGGCCAAAGGCCCGGGGTTAGGCCCCGCCCACCCAAAGGCCCCAAAATTGACCCCCCAACCCCACTGATTGTTGACCCAACCCTATCCGGCCAAACTGCCCCGGCCCCCACCACTCTCCCCCGACACCACCCCACCCCCCCAAAAACCCCACCACCCCCCCACCCACCACCACCCTACCACCAAACACCCCCATTTAAAAAACCCCCAACCCAACCCTAAAAAACCCCCCCCAAACCCCTACCCCCAAACCCCCCAAAAAAAAACCCCCCAAAAAACCCCCCCCACCCCCCCCACCCCCACCACATCACACCACCCCCACCCCCACAACCACCACACCACCCCACCACCCCCACACACCACCCTTTCATAAAGGTTGGGGTTTCCTCTTTTTTTACAGAGCTGGGGGTTTTTTTTTTTCTAGGGGTTTTGGGTTTTCCCCTTTTTATAGGGGAAAAAATCCCTTTTTTTACAGGGGTAGTGAGGGTTCCGTATAGGGGTTAGGCCCTTTTTTTTCCCCCAAAAGGGGGAAAAGGGTTCCCCCTTTTTTAAAAGGGTTTTTTTGCTTCCTCTTTTTTTTCACAGGGCTAGTTTCTTTTTTTTTCCCCCTTTTTAAAGGATTTACGCCCTCTTCTTCCGGGAGCTAGTGTTCTCTTTTTTTTTTGGGGGCAGTTTTTTTTTTCCCCTTCGGGGGGTTTGGAGTCTTCTTTCACAGGAGTGTTTCCCCTCCTTTCATGGGGTTTTAGCGCCTCTTCTTTTGCGGGGGCATGATCTCCTTCCATCGGGGTAGCGCCCTTTTTTTTTTAAAAGGGGCTCGGTTTTCCCCCCTTTTTAATGTTCAGTGTACTGTTCTTTTTTGGGGTGTGTGGGTTTTTTAATTTTTTATGCTCTCCTTCGTATTTTTTTAAAGTCCAAGGCTTTTAATGCCCCTTTTGGGTTTTTGTTTTTTTTCATATGGACTTTGTTTGTTATTGAGGTTTCTTAATTTCTTTTCCATGTTTTTTTCCCCTTTCCCCGGTAAAAAGCCTTCTTGGATTTTTTAAGTCCTCTTTACAAGGGCCAAAGGGCCCTTTTTTTTTGTATGACTTAGTGTGTTTTTTTCTATCGCTTCAGGCCCTTTTTTGTCCTCTGTATTGTTTTTAGCTGGGGGGTTTAGTATTACCTTTCACAATTTTCTACGTTTTTTTTTAAATATGGGGTTCGCTGTACTTTCAGGGGCTTTTGTTTCCTCTTCGCAAAAATTCAGGCCTTTGAATTATTGTTTGGAAGTATTTTTTACAGAGTTTAACATATTTTTTTTTTTTCGAAATTTAGTCTCGTATTTCCGACTTCCTTTCCTGGGGTTTAATGCACCCCCTTTTTAAGGTTTTAAAATGTCTTTTCTTGATGTTAGTTAGAATTTTCTCGAAAGTATTTCAAAAACGGGTTTTTTTGTGGAGGCCCAAAAAAGGGGAAACCCGTCCAGTTGCCAAAAACCCCCTCAGGATCACAAACCAAGAGAAGGTGCCCCCTACTTGTTAAATAGTTTTTTTCAAAAGCGTAATAGTAAGAAAAATTTTTATTTTTTATTTTTTTCCCCCAAATTTAAATTTTGGTATTGGGAAAATCAGTCATATTTTTTTACAATAAAGATTTTTAAAAGGGAAGGGGGTTTTTTATACCCCCCGGCATTAAATCGTTTCCTTTTTTTTTTTTAGGGGGGTGCACCCCTGCAAAAAAGCACTCAGATTTTTTTTTTTTTTTTAAAGGGTTTTTTTAAAAAAAAATTGGGAAATTTTTACCAAGATCCCACTTCTCAGACTTTTTTTTTGTGTGGACGAAATTTCTTCGACAAAAAATTTGTTTTAAGTAAAGTTTTAAACACGATTTCAGTTTTTCCGCAGAATATAAAAACTTTTTTTTTATAAAAAATGTTTTAAAAAAACTGTTCAAAATTTCGATTTTAAAAATCGGGGGGGCCCTTTTCTCAAAAAACTTTTGGGGTTTCCCCCCTTTAAAATTTTTGCCTCTGGGG
>JAMYXO010006782.1:0-13074 GCA_033310375.1 Conus canariensis | reverse complement strand
TGGATACTTTCATTACATCAGCCATTTGGGTGTGTGTGGTGCATGTGGGTGTGGGCGTGTGGGGTGGGGCGCATGCATGTGTTGTAGACGTTGTGTAGGTGTGTGTGTGTGGGGTGTTGGTGGGGTTGTGTGGGTGTACATGGGGCTTCAGCCACTTTTTTGGAATGTACAATTGTATACCTTCAAATGTTATTTGTTGCCTTAGTTTGTCAGCTGCCTTGGCCTGAGCATTCTTTGTATAGTTGGTTTTCCGCATCACCTGTTAACCATTTAAAAGATGAAATCCATTTTTTCTTCAGCGTTGGCACCACCCATTTTCCTGAAGGCCCTTCTTCCTTTTTTTTGGTCTCGCCAGTAAAGAAAAAAAAAACTTTTTAAGATTATCGGTGTGTGTACATACTCTGATGTAGATGTTGTATGTTTTTTTTTTATCAAGTGTATGCAAATGAGTGTGTGTGGAGAGGGCGCCCCAAGCAGGCAGCAGATTAATGAAGCAGAAAAAACTCTTGCGCAGTGCACAACACTCCCTGAAAAAATTTAAATAAAAAAGTTCATGAGTCCAAGGCCAGGAAAATAAAATGCCTGGAATGCCTGGCCTTTGTTGCATTTTTGACGAGGTGCAGTGACTTCTCTGGGATTTGAGGAGGTGCCATGGCGTTTCAAGGCCCAACGCCTCCCTCTGACAAGGTTTACATTTGGAGGTATTTTATGGAGTAGTGCAGAAGAGTGCACTTCCGGTCGCAAGAATATCTCATTTCGGAGTACAATTTTAAAAATGAATTGATATGTTTTTTTTTCCTAAAGCTTTTTGTGACAAAGGCTATCATTTCGGAAAGTCCTTTAAACATAGTTTGAACATTTCTGGAACCCGCTTGGCCCAGTTGTAACATGACCTCCCCTTCAGGTCGTGTTGTGCCAAAAAAACCCCCACATGATCATCCTGTGTGCTGTTATTTTTGAACACAACATTTGTTTTTTGGCTCTTGTTTTCACTCGCTAGTCTCTTTTCTCTTTTCCAAAAAATGGGTAAAAACCGCGTTTTGTACCCCATAAAATCTAGTCTAACATGCTGTGTCCCCACGAAAAGTCGAACTTTCTGTTATAACCTATGATCCTAACATTTAAATGGCTGGTGTCTCCCTGCCTTGATCGTTGTTGATAAAAGAAGGGAAAGAGCAGTTTTTTGCAGCAGGGTGTTGGACAGTTTTCATAGTTTATCTGATGGCAGTGTCCCCCCATTTAATGTTTCAGGTTTGCAACGCAGGTTTTGAAAAAGGATTTTCTTTTTTTTTAGCAGCAGTTGTACATTTTTCCCCGATAATGAATGTTTCAGCAAGTGTCAACTCTCTCCCTGTGTAAAGAAAGTGAGGGAGTTTTGTTGGCGAAAAAAACCCCTATGAGAAGAAATGAGTGTCATTTGGGTTTTTAGCCCACATGGCGACATGTATGTTCCGTCGCGTACGCCCTTATTTTTATAAAACATTCCCCCCAGGTAGGGAGAGGAAAGGACAAGAAAAGATAATTTGTATCCCGCCAGTGTGATCGGGGTCCCCTGGTGGTATAGACTAGGGCGATTATTGGGGTTTAAAAGGGGGCTTTGTCCCTTGGTAAGTAACAAGGCTGGTAATGTTAGAGTTAGAAAAAAAAAAGAGTAAAATCACTCAGGAAGGCAAGAAGGAAAAAAAAAGTATAAAAGGGGAAAGGTTGGGGACACTGACCCGACAGGTTGTTTAAAAAAGAGTTCCCCCGTATTCTACCATTACCAGTGGGATAGACAGATGGGGAGAGAAAGGAGGGTTTAAAAAAAGGGGGGAAAAAGGGAAAAAATTTTTCATTTCAGTTTTGAAATGATTACTTAAAAAACCGGGTTCATTCTTGTTTCGCCCTTTCCCGTGCTGTGGGAGCCCAGTTTTGGTGAGAGCAGTCGCACAAATAAAATTTTGGGGTCAGGCTGCGGCAGTACCTAATTGTCTCCAGGGTTGGAGAATCGAGCTGTAAAGACAAAGCTGCCCCGGTCGTGAGAAAACAAAGCATTTGTCCCTGTTGACCCTAAAGATTTTTAATTGTCCCCCCATGAACTCAGTATACTCTAACTTTTAAACCTCTTTTGATTCTTTTTTTTGAAAAAAGAAAGTAATGTTTCTCCCCGTGAGGAGGAGAAACCGCTGAAAAAAGTATTGGAGTTAGTATTAAAATAAGTGAAATTTGGTCCCAGCTAGGGGTTGTGGAAGTTTGTACTCCATTGGGGGTGGAGGAAACAGAAGTTGTTAATTGGAAAAAAAACCGTTGCATTTTTGAAAAACTGATTTTGTTTTTAAAATTATTCCCCGGGGGGGAGGGGGAGAAGAAGGTATTTAGTGCGCCTTTTTGGTTGTTTGAGAGATTGCGTGGCACGGGGTGATGCGAGCGAGGTTGGGGGATGCCTTTATGCACAGTGTGACAATGAGCCTATTTTTTGGTGTCGCCCTTGAGTTAATTGTTTGCTGAAACATTAATGTGATGTATAGTTTTTTAAATTCCAAAGACTCAACTTTTTGTTCCTTTTTTTTTTGGGTTTTGGAATGCCCCCTGTCATTTTTCCTCCCCCCCTTTTTTTAGTCTTTAAGAAAGATGAGGGTTCCATTTGGGATAGTTGTTTTCAACAAAATGAGAAAGGGCAAAGCTTTCCCGTACTTTTAAGGAATGCATTTTTGTCTTTCCAGCAGGAAAGGGTTTTTTTTGGGGAAAATTCTGGTTTGTTTATGAAACAGGTTTGGTTGTGTCCTTCCCTTTGGCAACCAAACTATTCTTTTTTTTTTTTTTTTTTTTTTCAAATGTTTACTCTGTGGATTCTTTTGTTTACAATTGTTGTGTTGAAAGTTTGTGAAGTGGGTTTGGAATTATGAACTGCAACAAAACGACAGTTCAGGGGATTTTCGCTACCGACCCACAATGATAGTGCTCTTGACTGGTAAGGGGCCCTTTGCATCAATCACACACACACACACACGCATGCACGCACGCCCACACATGCACGTGCACACGTGCACGCACCCCACAAACACACCCATACCCCCCCCTCGGTCCTATGGCCCGACACTAATGTTTTTACTACCTGATTTTTGTTTTTAGGAAATGAAAATTTGGGAAAGCTTTATGGAAATCAGTGTGTCCTGAGTTTATTTTTAATCAAAATTTCCGTGTTTCCCTTTATTTTTGATCTCCTTCTGGGAATTGATTGGACAAGGGCGTGGACGTGTGATGTTTGATGTTGGATTTGGCCCCCGAGAAGCTCTTCACGGGGATGTGCAGGCCTCCTCATGCATTCCAAAAAGGAGGGAGAAAAGGCCCTGGACCCCTTTTAAGGCTGGCCAGTAATTCAAGGGGAAGGAAAAGTGGGTAACTAAAAATGCCCATTTTTTTCATTTTAATTAAAACTAAAAATTGCGGGTTTTTTGGGTTTTTTTGTTTTAATTAAAAATACTGAATGGAAAATCCCCCCTCGCCCCCTCCCCCCTTTTCCCCTTCCCTTCTCTGCCACGGGTTTTGCTAGGGAAATATTTTTTATTCTTTTTGGGCGGGTAATTTTTTTTTGTCAAATTTTCAGAATGTTGAAGGGTGGGGTTTTCCCCCCACGGGGTACACACATGTTTCCATTTCTGACAATTCCCAGAATGGGGAAGGGTAAGATTTTGTTTTTTTTTTTTCCCTCCGCGGTAGTATGTTTCCATTCCCATCAATTTTCAGGATGTCGAAGATTTAAAAGTTTTATTCCAGAAGTTTTTGAGTGTGGAAAGCATGGAGATTTTCTTGGGGATTAGATTGTGTTTTAAAGTTTTGTTATGCAATTTTAGGAAAAGAACAATTTCCTGAGAACAGGTTTTGCTGAAACAGATGTTTTGAGCTGAGCGTTTCAGCAATTCTCATTACAGGAGGTTCTAAAACAAATGAACCTTGTTTGCAGGAAAGTGTGTCCCCAGTAAAGAGTGATTGGATGAAACTACCTTTTTAAATTTGGGCTAAAAAGTGGGATGTAATTTTTTATTTTTTTTTTGGAATTGAATTACAAAACCTATTTTAAAGGGCAAAATGTTTGTTGAACTTTTCCTACTCCCCCTCCCCCCCCCCCCTCCTCTTTACAAAAAATGGCTTTGAATAGTCTTTGGGTCCATTTTTTCCAACCTCTTTGGAAAGTGTGACATTTAATCTCATCTGCACATGACTAATCTTGGGGAAAAACCCCAGTCAGCCCCGGGAAATAAGTGCTGGGAAAGTTCCAACACTCTCTGTCGGGCATAAAACCTCTCGCAAAAGTTTAAAGCGTTTAGAGACGAGGAATATTGTACCTAGTACCGAAATAGGTAATAGCCCCATTAGCGTACGCCTTACCACCGCCCCCACGGTCAAACTGTGTAAAGGAGGCGAAGTGGTCAGGTGCAGATGGCCCCTAAGATAGTAGGCTTCCGGGTTCGAACCTTTCCCCGATAGCGAAAGAGGGGGGGGATTCCCCACTAGGACCTCGGAGCTTTTGGGGTTGCGCGAACTATCATCAGCGGGGGCGCTTTGAAACAGTCTTTAAAGAGCAGGAGTTTTGGGACTTGTTAAGAGGTATTGCCGGGGGCACTGTGTTGGTTCTATTGCAGGTGGTTAAATGCCCCCCGTGGACGTTGTTGTTGTAGCTTTTCCCCCCCGTATTACTGTATTAAGTGACCCCTGAAGTCGGCGGAAATTCGATTCCATTTTTCCAGTGGTTGTTTGCTAATTGGTTAGGAGGGGGGTTTGTAAATGCTGATGTGTGGGGAGTGCGAAAAGAGAATTCGGGTACTTGTGACCCAGGTGTTTGAGAAGCAGCATGGACAAAGGCATGGCCCAAGGGGAAATCCTTTTTTTTTCCACCCAAAAAACTTGAGGGAAACAACTGTGGGGAGGGAGAAAACACCACGAGGGAGGAAGGACAGAGGAGAGAGAGGAAGGAGAGCGAGCATGACAGAGTAGGGTTTTAGAGAGAGTGTGGTCTGGGAGACAGAATACAGCAAGGTCTTGGGTAAAAGACAAGCTGGAAGAGAAAAGATGAGTTTGAAGCCCCGGAGGGGGTGAAGAGAGACGAAAAAGAAGAGTTTACGTCGGATCCCAGAACGACCACGAAGACCCCGTCCGAAACCGGGGGCCAGTCAACCAAGGGGATCACCATCAAGCATCTGAAAAAAACGTGAAGAGACTTTTTCAAGAACTGTGGTTAGTGTAAAGGGTGGTTTGGGGGTGTGGAAAACCTGGCCAGGTAAGAAACCAATTTTTTAAAACCCCGGATTAGGAAATATGATCTTTTATGTTTGATGATGCATTTTGTGTGTTTGGGTTCTCATGTTTGATTATAAGTAAAAGAATTTTTATTTCTTGTGCTCAGTCTGTTTAGGAGAGAAACGAATGCGTGACATCCCTTCCCCCGAGAGAGGGTAATGTTTTGGGGGTGATGAGGGGGCATATGCTGTAAGTGCAAAGATAACCTTGGGTTTTTTGGGCCCGACAAAAAAACATCAACTTGTGCAATAAGAATACCATCACAATTCCCCCGTCCCCGGGCACTCTCCATCCCAATGTCCAGTTTTGGTGCAGACTTGCTGGAAAGAGCTGTCCCCCCCCCTTCGTTGGGGTCTTCCTCATAACTGAAAACCATCAAATGCTTTTTTGTCAGAATGTACAGGTTTTGCTTTGTCTTTCTGCTTTGTTTGTAGGGGACTTTACTTAGTGTTAGAGGTACCTAACACCCCACCTAACCCTACTTTTAAAGCGTCAGAAGTTATGGATGATCACAATGTGACACATTTGGTGGAACTTTGATTTGAATCAGTAGGTTATTTCAGTCGTTATCACCTGGATTGCATGAAACTGACCCTCATGGATGGGAGGCTGATATGCATCAGTCGCGTTTATATTAATTTTTTAAAGTGTTAAAGGGGTCCAGTCGACTTGTTTTAGTCCAGTCTGACAGAAGAGTGTATAGAGTTGCGATGCTTGCCCCATGATCCCAATTTTGGCCCCACTGTTAAAAACTTGCCATTGCTGGCAGGTCCCGTTATCTACTGGACACGCCAAGGGGGAGAATGAAGGCATCTGGAATTTTTTGGCCCCAAGGGTGTGACACTCCGCAAAGCGCCGGATTCATGGGGGAAAAAAGACCTGGCCAAGTACAAACCCGAGTCGGACTCTCTGGCAAAACCCCAGACCAAAATTTTTCAGGACTTTCTGGTTGGGAAGCGAAGGTAAATCATCGTTTGTTCCAAACTGGATGAGAAAGTGATTTTCCGTTTTTTTGTGTCCTGATGGTGTGTATTTTCCTGAAAAAGACCCCAAGAGGTTGAAACTGCATGTTTTGTCTTTGATTTTTTTCTACGTTTTTCGGCGGAGCCTTATGAATCTTTTTTTAAAATTTGAAGGAGGCGTTGCTGCATCGTGTTTGGGTGGGCTTGACGAAAGGAAAGCGGGCCCCTGGGGGGTGAAAAGGATTTAATTGTTTCTTTATGTTTTCTTGTGTTGGTTTTTTTGTACCATTTCCAAATCACATCTCAGGGTCCCCCCACGCACTTGATAAGTGAGACTGCTTTTTTTTCCTTTTGTTTGTATGTCTTTTTTTTAGTTTTTTTTTTTTGATTATGCGCTTGTAATAAGAAAAAAAAAGGGGGGGAGGGGGAGGAGAACATATGGGGTGTAGTATTCGCAGGTGGCGATATAAATTGTCTTTTCTGTATTTGGGTAAAAAAAAACAGAACCCTTTGAATGTTGTCTTTTATGCACATTTTTTCTCGACTTAAAAAAAGAGGGTTCCAGGGAAAAGTCTGAGAGGGGGGGGAAAAAAATGTTAACGATATTATTTAGAGGAAAACACATTTTTGCTTTTTTAAACCCGTGTTATTAAATTTTTTTCTGTGTTGACAACACTGAAGTTTAGAAATTCGTATGTCTGTGAAAATCGAGTCACATTGAAAAATGCACCCACACTTCAACCCCAGATCTGTGTATAAAGGGAATTTGGGTTTTAAAATTTTTTTCTCTCTGTTTTTTCTCTAAAAAATTTGGGTCTTCAGTTACGTGACTTCGACATGGCAAGGTTAAATGGTTGTTAGAGAAAAGGGGGGTGCCTTTTTTTGGGTATGTTTTAACCCGTGACTGCCCCTTGCATGAACGGTGTTCGAGGGGTTTCGGGAAAGCTGTGTGCCCTTGCACGAACGGCATTCGGGATAATTTATCATCAAAATTCGGGGATTAAAAGAGGGAGGCAAGGAAAAAAAAATGGTTTTTTAAAAAAGTTGAGGGACCCTAAAGGATGGCTTCTTCCCTTTCGCGGGTCGCTGACTGACCGGCTCGCGTCCTTCGGGCGATAACTTCGGAAGGGTTTGGGTGAGCATTTTTCGGTTCAAGATGGGGATTTTAGCCTCAGTTCAATGGCGCGGCCCCTTTTCAAACGATCTAATGCTCTTGAGGCTCAAAAAGTTTCCCAAAAACCGTGAAAACGATGACGAAGACTTCAGAAATGGAAAGAAGCGATTCGGGGGAGGGAATAAGCGTCAAATCAAACCACCCCTTTTCAACGGAGATTGGTATTGAGCGAAGCTGACCCCGACTTCAAACTGAGCGATACCAGCACAAGTGGGCCCGAATCGGAGAGTGCAAGCCTATTCCACTTTTCGACTGTCCCCCCCCCTCTTTCATGAAGGTCGGAGGGAGCGGGAAGGGGGGGGTTTAGGACAACGGAGGGTCCAGTGTGAGGGGGGGTGGCAGGGAAGGGGGTGTGGCACCGTCGTCTGACTGTTTTCAGAAAGGACAGAGCCCGTGCGTCGCCCAATTCGACCTTTTCTTTCAGGTGCCCAGGGATCAAGGGGAACATTCACAATTTCAACCCATGGTTCATGGAGTTGTTTTTGTGTGGGGTGGGGTGTGTTGGTGTGTGGTGTGTGTGGTGTGTGGGTGTTGTGTTTGTGGATGGGGTGTTTGTGTATGTGTGTTTTGGTTGTGTGTGTGAGAGAGAGGAGAGAGAGGAGGAGAGCAGTGCTTTTTGGGTGGGTGGGTTATTGGTGTGTGTTCAGAGGGAACCAAAACCACATGTGTGAAAAAAACGACAGAATAATTTTTAAATTTTCACTTGTGTTTTTATTTTAGTTCATCTCTGCTAAACAAGACCAATTCCCCCAAGGGCTTTGCAAGATGTGCGACTGTTCGTGGATAATGGCAATTCCCACTTCTTTCCCACGTTACCTGGGCTGGTGTCCCCCCCCCATGTAGGGGTTGCTAAACATTTTATGCATTATCAAGCTTTTTTGTGATACAGGTGTTTTTCTGAGTTCAAAGGATACTAACCCCCAGTTTTGTGGTATTTCATTGTGTTTTTTAGTGCATAGTTTTGTTTTTTCTGAAATGTCTGTTTTTCAAAAAACATTTCTCAATATGTTATTTTTTGGTTCTACTCATTAAAAACAAATCAAACTTTTGTGATACTGGCTGTGTCAAGGGAAAACAGAAAAATGTCCCAAGTTTTAAAGAAATGTCAAAATTGAAAGCAGGGGCATACAGTGAACCACCCTAAGAAAACAAAATTTGTGCCCCTTGATATGGATTGACGTCCCCCAGAAATGCATAAATTTTCATAAAAACAACAATTGGGGTTTTGAAAATTCACTCCCAAAATTTTTCACAGGTTTTTCGTAACACTAAAACCATTTTCTCTGGGTTTTGATGTTTTTTTGTTTTGCTGCTGTGGGGTTTTGTAGCTGCAAAATTAAAAATTTTTTTTAAATTTAAATTAAAAGATTATTTTTTAAACTCAGAATGAAAAAAAACAAATATTTTTGAAAAAATTATACCCCGCAAAAGAAAAACATGTAAAAAAATCTAAGAGATATCTCCACAAATAAGGGGGCAGGGTCAAATTAGTAAAAACCTCCCGAAAAAAAGTCAAATTTTGCCCCGGCACACAGAAGTACAAAACTGATAAAAAAAAGCGGCAGTAAAGGGGTTAAAAAACACTTTAGTTCTGGTCATGCACCCATCCGTCTAAAAGTGATTCAAAAGAAGTGGACTGTCTTTTTTGGGGGCAGCCCACCTGAAGCGAGGAAAGGCCAGGGGGAGGGGACGCCCAACCCGTAAAGGTTTTTTGGTCGCAAAAAAACTTCAAGGGAGGGGGCCCAGGACAAACCCCAAGGGCCGTCTTTTGGGAGTTTTGTGATGACCCCCCCTTTAAATGTACCATGTGTCTTTGGGGGTTTTTGTGAGAGACCCTCCCCCCCTTTGTAGCATACCCATGTGCTTTGTGGAGTTTTGTGATTCCCCCGACCTGTAACATCCCCATGTGTTTTGTGGATTTTTGTGAGTGACCCTCAGCCTTTAATGTATCCATGTGTTTTTTGTGGAGTTTTGTGAGTGACCCTCAGCCCTTTAAATGTCCATGTGTCTTTGTGGAGTTTTTTGGAGTGCCCTTACCTGTACATACCCAGTGTCTTTGTGGGTTTTGTGAGGCCGCGCCTGTAACACACCCAGTGTCTTTCGGGTTTTTTGTGAGTGACCCATACCTGTAACAACCCATTGTTTTTGTGGGTTTTTTGGGATGCCCTTGCCTGTATGTAAACCCTGTGTCTTTCTGGGTTTTTGAGTGGCCCTGGGCCTGTAACAACCCATTTGTCTTTGTTGATTTTTGGGAAAGACCCTACCCTTTAATGTCCCATGTTCTTTGTGGAGTTTTGTGGTGCCCCTTACCCTTTTAAAACTACCAGTGTCTTTGTGGGTTTTGTGAGTGCCCGCACCGTAACACCCCCATGTGTCTTTCGGGAGTTTTGGATGACCCCGTCCCTGTAACATACCCATGTGTCTTTGTGGATTTTTGAGGCCCCCTTGCCTGTATGTCCCCATGGTTTTCTGGAGTTTTGTGATGGCCCTGGGCCTGTAAATACCATGTGTCTTTTGGAGTTTTGTGGTGACCCTCGGCCTGTAACTCCCCGGTGCCTTTGGGGCAGTTTCGTGAGGCCCCTTTGGGCTGTAATGTACCCATGTGTCTTTGTGGAGTTTTTGTGAATGATCCTCGGCTTGTAATTCCCCATGTTCTTTGGGAGTTTTGTTAGTGACCCTCATCTTGAACGTACCCATGTGTCTTTGTGGAGTTTTGTGAGTGACCCTCACCCTGTAAGTCCCATGTGCTTTGGGGAGTTTTGTGAGGACCCTACCCTGAAAACGTCCCCTGTCCAACAAACAAATATGTAAATATTGCTAGAAATAAATTTTGGTAATGTACATAATTTTTAGCATGATTGCGGTAGTTACAGTGAAAATAACAAAAGTGATTACAAAGTCTATTTAAATTATTCAAATGAAGGGCAAAAAAAAAGAATAAAAAATGCAGGTTGGCTTTTTACTTGTTCATTTCTGCCCCTAATTTTGCTTCTTTTTGGGCAGACCCACAAACTCTAATGTACGAGAAGTTTTATGATGATTCCCCCCCTCCCCTTGCATCAAAATCCTTTCTTTACTTTTTCCCCCCTTTGTGGATCATTCCCCTTGCCTTTATCTGTAAAACTCTTTTTACCCTTTTTGGATCATTCCCTTGCCTTTTTCTTTTTAAATCTTTTACCTTTGTGGATCATTCCCCTTGCCCTTTATCTTGTAAAATCTTTTACCCTTTTTGGGTCATTTCCCCTTCCCTTTTTTTTGTAAACTCTTTGACCCTTTGTGGACCATTCCCCTTGTCTTTATCTTTAAACCCTTTGACCCTTTGTGGGCCTTTCCCCTTGCCTTTATCTTTAAACTCTTTGACCCTTTGTGGGCCATTCCCCTTGTCTTTATCCTTTTAAACTCTTTTATCATTTCTGGCACAGTTTCTGACATTCCACCCCTTTTTGTTGTGGTCGGCGTTGGTGTGGGAAAATTTTGCAGTGTCCAGGGTAGTGGGGGGAAGGGGGGGGTACACCAACTGTTTGGGTTTTCCCCTGTCCCCCCCCCCCCTTTTTTTTTTTAAGTGGGGAGGGGGGGGGTAGGGAGATTAACTTTTTGTATTATAATTTCAAAATTTTACACAAAGATTTAAGGGGGCACCAGTGTCTGTTTTTCCGTGTATATTTCCCCCTTTTCTGCGAAGGATTCACGATTTAGTACCCCTGCCCTGACTTGCTTTTTGGCTGTTTGTTTCTTTGTCTGTTGAAACCTTTGTGGTCTAACCTTTTCAGGGAAAATCACTGGGGTTTTTGTTTTTTTTATTTTTCCCGTATGACTTTGACAGTCCCAAAAAGGCTGTGGACAGTTGGCTGGCTATAATGTTTAAAAAAATGTGAGATGGACAATAGAAAAGGTTTTTTGACAGCCCCCATCTTCTGTCAACTTTAAAAAAATATCTTTGGGATGCTCACAAACCTAAAATTTAAAAAAAAAAAAAAAAAAAGAACAAAAAATGTATGGGGTGAAACATTGAAGAATTTTGTTTTTGTTTTTTTTTTTTTTTTTTTTTTTTTTTTTTATTTTCAAGTTTCTGAGCTCCTCCCAAAGATAGTTTGTTTAGAGGGCAGATAAAACAGCATATTTTTAAGCTTTGCAGATCTAGTTCTTTTGGATCAAAATTGAAACTATCAACTGCATGTACATTTTATTTTTACTGCAGTACATCATTTAGAGCAGAAGGAAACATGCCAAATCTGCAAAAGTAAAGTTAGAGTTTAAAGATTATGTTTTTAGTAAAATGATTAGAGAAACCCAAAACCCCGAACAAAGCCAAACACAAAACTGCTAAAATTCAGCCTAGTTTTTCAGCAAACTATAGGTTGTGATTTCTTTAATTGAAGTATGTGTTTGTGTGTTGTGGTTGTATGAATCAGGATGTTTCTTCCAATTTTAGAATAGATTTGTTTTTCTTGGATTTTGTGGGGTGAATTAGAAGGGGGTCCTTCAGTTTTTGGGTTAATTGCAAGTTGGTGTGTGTGAACCAGAATCGGGATCATGGTTTTTTGTAATCACAGGTCAAAGTGAATGTGTATCAACTTTTGAGAAATTCAGTTTTCTGTTAAAACTGAACATTTGTATTTGTTTGCTGTAGTGTTGATGTATGTTTTTTGTGTGTGTAAAAAAGAAAATAAAGCCCACCCCAAAACCTTTCCAAGGGAAAAAAGGGGATGTGAAACTGAAACTTTCAAAACTTAAAAACTTTGCAGATGTACTAAAGTCTTTCACACATGGGGTTCGTCCAATGAAAATTATGCATGTTTGCTCCACATCTCGGCCCCCAAAGATGAGGGAGTCACAGTGTGCATGGCAATCCTGCTAAAACGGAAGTTTTTGCTCTTTTTTTGGAAACTTGGAAGCTGTTTATTGTTGTTATTTCCTGAATATCTGAACTCTGTGGCATGAATTTTTTCCTTTTTTTTTTTTCCTTAATGGTGGGATTTGCCCCCCCCCCATTTATCAGCTTAATGATTCGGTTGCTTCCAAGAGCTGTTTTGGTTCAGGCTTTCTCTTACATCTGCCTCAGTGCGTCTCCTCCCTTGCTGGGGAATGGGGCTACAAGAAAAATGCAAAAAAACTCAAAGTTTTGGGTTTCAACTTTGAGTTACTACTGTCAGGATTTTTACTCAGGAGAAAGGTGCTTCCCTTTTTTTTCAGGGGTTTGGGGTTTCTCTTTTCTCTCTTTTCTCTCTCTGTCCTTTTCCCCTCTCTCTAAAAATGCAAGTTACAGTCACATTTTCTGAAAAACAAACAATTTTTTTTTTTTTTTTAAATACAGAAAAGCAAAAATATGCAGAGAAGTACAACATTTTTGGCCAAAAGGTACGACTAGCAGCCTGGCGTTTTAGTTTTGCTTTTTTTCATTCACTCAATGAAGAAAGACAGCAAAAGATTCTATGTGCTTCATCAAAATTCCGTTCCCTTTTCCCCCACCCTTGCTTTGCCCCTTTGCCCCTGTTTTTTGCTGGGTGTTGTATATCAAATTGTACCGTCCCCAATGCCCCATGGTGGGGGACACTGCAAGGAGTTGGCTCCTCGGGATCGCTGGGTGAGAAGTTAAGGACAGCAAGGAAAATTTATTGCCAAAAGGACTCCACAGGCAAAAGAGCTGGAAGAGGTCAAAAT
>JAMYXO010006781.1:0-13074 GCA_033310375.1 Conus canariensis | reverse complement strand
CTGTCCCCCACGGTTTTCCTAAAGGCTTCACTACTGTTTCCCCTATTGAGGGACTAGTTTTTTTCGTTTTGTCACATTTGGTTTTTCCTCGGGCTGCCCCACTACTGTTTTCCCGGATTTTTATTATTTTTTTCCCTAAAAGGCGTCACTATTTTTCCTGGGTCTGCACTACTTTTTTTCCCCAGGTTTTCACGACGTTTTCCTCAGCCTGTGACACTTTTTTTCCTCTAAATTTCCACAAACTTTTTTCCTCAGCTCTGACGATTTTTTTCCCCTTCTGCCCGTAACTACTTTTTCCCTTAGGCGGGTCAGACTTTTTTTCCTCGGGAAACTTTTTTCCCAATTCCTATTTTTTCCCTCAGGTGTCCCCTTGTTTTCCTCAGGCTTCAAATTTTTTCCCTTCCCTTTTTCTGCCCATTACATTTTTCCCCCAGGCTGTCACACTTTTTTCCCTTTGGGGGGTTTTTGTCATTTAACTGTTTTTTCAGGCTTCATTATGTTTTCCCCAGGCTTTGGTTTCCTGGTACGTTTTCCCCTAGGTTTGTAAATTTTTTTCCCCCTTTTTTCCTCAGGCTATCCATCCGTTTTCCTAGGCTGTCACTACTTTTTTTCCTAAAATTCCCTGTCATCCCTTTTCCCTTAGGCTGTCTTTAAAACTCTCTTCCTCAAGCTGCACGACTTTTTTCCCTCAGGCTTTTCACGATTTTTTTCCCTCGGGGTTGTCCCGACTTTTTTGTTTCAGGGGGGGGTCATTTCTGTTTTCCTGGGCCCTTACAAATGTTTTCCTCGGGTTGCCCAAAAATGTTTTCCACGGGTTTGGGTAAAACTTGTTTTTTCGGGCTGTCAGGACCTGTTTTCCTCAGGTTTGCCCTTATTTTTTCCTAGAAATGAAACGACTGTTTCCTCAGGCTGTCATTAACTGTTTTTTACAGGCTGTCACGCCCTTTTTTTCCCTTCAGGCTGTCATTAGTTTTTCCTCAGACTGACACGATTTTTTCCTCAGGGTTTTACAAATGTTTTCCCCCCTGACTGCCCAACTACTGTTTTCCCAGACTGTCATTTACTTTTTTTCCTTTGGGCTGTCAACTCTTTTAAAAGGTTTGTCATTAATTTTTCCCTAGGCTGTAAATACTTTTTCTCAGACTGTCACGACTTTTTTCCCTTTCGGGGTTTTGGGTTTTTTTTAATTTTTGGTTTTTTTTTTTTTTTCCTCAGGCTGTCAAGACGGGTTTTCCCTAAAGGCTTAACCATTTTTTCCCCTAAAAGCTCTCACACTTTTTTCCCCCCGGACTGCCCCACGACTTTTTTCCTCGGCCTGTCACTACTTTTTTCCCCTGGATGTCACTACTTTTTCCTAGGCGGGTATCCCTTTTTTTTTCGGTTTGTCACTATTTTTCCCCGGGTTTGTATTTACTGTTTTCCTAAGGCTGCCCACTACGGGTTTTCCTCTGCTGCCATTACTTTTTTCCTGGGCTGTCACAAAATTTTTTCCCTTCGGGTTTCATACTGTTTTCCTCAGGCTATCATTACTTTTTTCCCTTTCAGGCTGTCATTATGTTTTTCGGCTGCCCACAAATGTTACCCCTCGGGGCCTTTCAGACTGATACCCTAAAAGCTGCCCACTACGGGTTTTCCCCTCAGGCTTTTCACACTTTTTTCCCCTGGGCCCATAAACGACTGTTTTCTTAGGCTGTAAATATTTTTTTCCCTCGGGGCTTCCCCGGATTTTTTTCCTCAGGGGGGGTCTCATTTTTTCCCTAAGCTGTCACTATCTTTTCCCCCAGTTGTCACATCCGTTTTCCTAATGCGCCCCTTTGTTTTCCCTCATGCGTCATCCCCCCTTTACCCCCAGCCTGCCCATTACTTTTCTTCCTCAGGCGGTCCGACTTTTTTTCCTCGGGGGCTGTCACGATCATGCCCTCAGGTTGTCACGACTGTTTTCCTCAGGCTGCACGACTGTTTTCCTGGTTTGTCACTACTTTTTTCCTCAGATTGCCCGAGGGTTTTTCCTCAGGCGGTCCCTATTTTTTCTTCAGGCTGTCAGGGACTGTTTTCCTCGGCTCTCTTACTTTTTTTTCCTTCAGACTGAAACTTTTTTCCCTCAGGCGGTCATTACTTTTTTTCCTCAAAACTTTTCACGATGTTTTCCGGGTGTCACAAATTTTTTTCTCTGACTTCATACTTTTTTCCCCTCAGGTTGTAAACTCTTTTCCTCGGCCTGTCATTACTTTTTTCCCCTGGCCTGTTACTACTGTTTTCCTGGGACTGTCACTATGTTTTCCTAAGGCTGTCATACTGTTTTCCCTGGGGTTGACACGATTTTTTTTAGGGTTTTTTCACGGAATTTTTTTTCCCCCTGGACTTTCTTTATTTTTTTCCCCTCGGGCTTCACTACTTTTTTTCCTCGGCTGCACTACTTTTTCCAAGGTTTGCCCCATTTTTTTTTTCCCTAAAGGCTGTTTAAATTACTCTTTTCCCCCCGGGCTGCACATTGTTTTCCTCAGGCTTCAACTTTTTCCTTTAGGATGTCAAAATTTTTTTCCTCAGGCTGCCCCCAACTTTTTTCCCTCACTTCATACTTTTTTCCTCCCCTGTCAAAACCCTTTTTCCTCGGGCTGTCAATTTTTTTTTTCCTAGGCTGTATCTTTTTTCCTAAACTGTCATTCCTTTTTCCCCCGCCTTTTCAATTGTTTTCTTTCAGGCTGTCACACGTTTTTCCTCAGGCTGTCAAAATTTTTCCTCAGGTTGTCACGATTTGTTTTCTGGCTGTCACACTGTTTCCTGGGGCTGTCCTACTTTTTTTCCTCGGGGACTGCCGGTTTATCTGTTTTCCCCTTCAGGCGGGTAACACTTTCCCCCTTTGGCTGTTCAAACTTTTTTTTCCTCGGCGGTCATTATTGTTTTTCCTCAGACTTTTTCCCACGACTTTTTTCCCTCAGGCTGTCACCCCCTTTTTTCCTAAAGGCGTCATTCTTTTTTCCCCCGGGGAAACTGCAAAACTTTTTTCCTTGGGTTGCCCAACAATTTTTTTCCTCTGACTGTCATTATTTTTTTTCCCCTGGGTTTGCCCCACTACTTTTTTTCCGGGCCTGCATTTCTCTTTTCCCGGCTTCAAAATTTTTTCCTGGGCCCTGTCACTATTTTTTTCCCTCGGGGCTTACGCCCTGAATTTCCTCGCGGTCTTTCCCGGGTTTTCCCGGCTTTTCAACTTTTTTTCCCTCGGTTTTCAACCCACTTTTTTTCCTAAACCCTTCACTACTTTTTTCCTCGGCGTCAATGTTTTTCCCAGGCTGTCACACTGTTTTCCTGGGCTGTACGTGTTTTCCTCGGCTTCATTATTTTTCCCTTCAGGTTTCTGCCTTTTTTTCCTCGACTGTAACAAATTTTTTTCCTCAGGTTTTTTTGTCACACTGTTTTCGGCTGTCAATGTTTTTCCCGGGCGGTCACACTTTTTTCCTCGGTTGCACTCTGTTTCCTTTAAAGGCTTATTACTGTTTTTTTCGGGAAAACTGTCTTACTGTTTTCCTCAGGCTTTTACACTTTTTTCCCCCGGCTTTTCAAAACTTTTTTCCCCGGGGCGGTCAATTGTTTTCCTAATGTCAAAACTGTTTTTTCGGGGCTGTCCCCACTTTTTTCCCTAAAGGCTGTCAAATGTTTTCCCTCGGAATTTTACACTGTTTTCCTCGGCTGTCATACTTTTTCCCGGCCCTGCACTACCCCTTTTCCTCGGGTTTGGCATCGTTTTCCCCTCAGGCTGTCATTTTTTTCCCCCAAATTCTGCACTTTTTTCCTCAGGATTTCATTACTCTTTCCTGGGGGCTGTCACATGTTTTCCCGGCTTTTTCACCCTGTTTTCCTTCAGGTTGTACACGGGTTTTGTCGGGGCTGTCACTGTTTTCCTCGGGGCTTAATTACTTTTTTCCTCGGGTTTTTACAAAGTTTTCCCCAGGTTGTCAAAATTTTTTTTCCCTTCGGGCGCCCACGACTTTTTTTCCTCAGGTTTGTAAAGTTTTCCTCGGACTGTATATGTTTTCCTCAAAACTGCACACGGTTTTCCCAGGCTGTCATTACTTTTTTCCTTCGGGCTGTCACAACTGTTTTCCTTAGGCGGGGTCATTACTTTTTTCCGGGCCGGGACAATTTTTCCTGGGGGGTCCAATGTTTTTTTGGCTGTCACTACTTTTTCCCCTCGGGGCCCCCTGTTTCACTCTCTGTTTTTTTCCTGGCTGCCCATACTTTTTCCCCGGCTTTCTTTAAATTTTTCCTCAGGCTGTCACTCCCTTTTTCCTTTTCCTCGTTTCCCGTTTTCACGACTTTTTTCCCTCAGGCCTTTTTCCCAATTACTTTTTTCCTCAGCTTAAGGACTTTTTTCCTGGGGCTGTCCCCACTTTTTTCCTAAAGCTTCACACTTTTTTTCCTCGGCCTGTCAATTTTTTTTCCCTGGCTGTCACTACTTTTTTTCTAAGGTTGTCACTGCTTTTTTTCCTGGGCTTAAATTACTTTTTTCCCTTCACTGCATTACTTTTTTTTCCTCGGGTTTTACAATGTTTTCCTAAAGGCTGTCACAATTTTTTCCCGGGGGGCTGTCCCAACTTTTTTCCTAGGCTGTAAACTTTGTTTTTTTTTTTCCCGGGCTGGGGAAACGGGTTTTCCTCAGGCGTAACATTTTTTTCCCCCGGGCTGTCAACGTTTTCCTCAGGCTGTATTATTTTTTTCCCTCGGGCTTCAAACCCTTTTTTCCCTGGGCTGCCCCACTTTTTTCCTCAACTGTCACTCCTTTTTCCTTTGGGATTTTTTGTTCACGACTTTTTCCCCTCAGGCTGTAAACGAGTTTTCCCGGGTTTTGTAAACGACGGTTTTGTCGGGGCTGTCACGACTTTTTTTCCTCAGGCTTTCAAAACTTTTTTCCCTCAGGTTGTCACAAATTTTTTTCCCACGGGTTGCCCACTTCGGGTTTTCTTCGGGCTGTCAACTGTTTTCCTCAGGCTGTCATTACTTTTTTTCCTCGGATTTTATTATTTTTTTTTCCTTTAGACTGAAAAGGGACTTTTTTCCCTCAGGCTTTTTTAAACTGTTTTCTTCGGGGCTGTCACGCCCTTTTTTCCCCTCAGGTTTGTCTTTTTCTTTTTTTCCTAGACGCCCGGGACTTTTTCCCTTTAGGTTTTCACGAATTTTTTCCTCGGGACTGTAAATACTGTTTTTCCTCAGACTGTCACTACCCCTTTTCCTCGGGCCTGTCCTACTTTTTTCCAAAAGGGGGTGCCCTTAATTTTTTCCCCTCAGGCTTTTCACTACTTTTTTCCCTCAACTGTCACGACTTTTTTTCCCCCAGGCTGTCTTTTACTTTTTTTCCTCAGGCTGCAAGACGGTTTTTCCTCAGCTGCCCACCCCCTTTTTTTCCTAAAACCTCTCACTACTTTTTTTTCCTCGCCCTGTCACGACTTTTTTCCTTTCAGGTTTGTCATACTTTTTTTCCAAAGGGCTGTCACTGCTGTTTTCCTCAGGCTGTCATTACTTTTTTTTCAGGCTGCTTTAATTTTTTTCCTCAGACTGTCATAATTTTTTCCCTTCGGGCTGTCACTACTTTTTTTCCTCGGCTGTCACAATTTTTTTCCTCAGGCTTCACGATTTTTTCCTCGGACTGTCATTTCTTTTTTCCTTCAGGTGTATATGTTTTTTCAGACTTTTGGTTTACTGTTTTCCTCAGGCGTAATACTCTTTTCCTCAGACTGTCAACTTTTTTCCTTAAGGTGTCTTTATTTTTTTCCCAGACGTAAAAAAGGGGGGGGGGGAAACTTTTTTTCCTCAGGCTGTCACCATGTTTTCCTAAAGCTGTTCACTTATGTTTTACTCGGGCTGTCCAATGTTTTCCTAGGCTTCACACTGTTTTCCTTAAGGCCTTGTTTTTATTGTTTCTTTTCCGGGCCTGTCACATTTTTTCCTGGCTGTCACACTGTTTTCCAAGGGCTGTCATACTTTTTCCCCGGTCTGACACTTTTTTCCCTCTGCTGTCACAAATGTTTCCTCAGGTTTGCCCACTCCTTTTTTTTCGGCCTTTCTTTTACTTTTCCTGGGCCTGTAAAAAAACCTTTTTCCCCTCGGCTGTCAAAAAATTTAAATTTTAGGTTGTCACAAATTTTTCCTCGGGCCTGTCACGACTTTTTCCCCCTTTGGCTTTACTACTTTTTCCCTCAGGACTTACACTTTTTTTCCCCCACGGTAACTACTTTTCCCCCTCGGCTGTCACGACTGTTTTCCTCGGCCTTCATTACTGTTTTACCGGGCTGTCACAAAACTGTTTTTTCCTCACCCCCCCCAGGTGTCTTTTACTGTTTTCCTCGGCTGTACGACTTTTTTCCTCAGGGTGTACAAATGTTTTCCTCTGTCCTTTTTCCCTATTTGTTTTTTCGGCTGTCACTACTTTTTTCCTCGGCTTTCTTACTTTTTTCCCTCGGCCCTTTTACGACTTTTTTCCCTCGGCTGTCAATTTTTACTTTTTTTCCTAAGTTCACATTTTTTCCTCGGGGCTTAATTTTTTTTTCCCCTTTTGATTTTTTGGGCCTTACTCCTTCCTAAAGCTGTCACATTTTTTCCTCGGCTTTCTTGCTTTTTTTCCTCGGGTTGTCAACTTTTTTCTCGGCTGTCATTATGTTTTTCCCCCCGGGGTGTAAAAAAATTTTTTCCCCAGGGTCACACTGTTTTTTAAAGGCGGTCACAGGGTTTCCTCAGGCTGTCATACTTTTTTTTCCTCGGGCTACACGACTTTTTTTCCTTTAGGCTGTCATTATTGTTTTCTCAGGCGTCACGAATTTTTTCCCCAAAGGCTGTCATTATTTTTTCCTCAGCTGCAATTTTTCCTCGGGTTGTCAAAAATTTTTTTTCCTCTGCTGTCACTATTTTTCCCTCAGCTGTCACTCCTTTTTTTCCTCGGCCTGTCATTACTCTTTAAAAGGCGGGTCAAACTTTTTTCCTCAGGTGCCCACATTTTTTCCTGGGTTGTCACGACGGTTTCCTCAGGCGTAACTGTTTTCCCCCGGTGTAAAACCCGGGGTTTTTCCAAAGTTGTCCCCCCAAATTTTTTCCCCAATTTTCCCCCACTATTTTTTTCCCTTCGGCTGCCCACCCCTGTTTTCCTCGGGTGCATTACTGTTTTCCTCGACTGTCATTACTTTTTTTCCCGGGCTGCACCCCTTTTTTTTTCCCTTAAAGGCTGCCCTTTATGTTTTTTGGGGCTGCCACGACTTTTTTCCTTTCAGGTTTGCCTTTAAATTTTTTCCCTGGGGCTGCACAAATTTTTCCCTTTAGGGTGTCACAATGTTTTCCTCGGTACTTACTGTTTTCCTCGGGCTTTTTTTTCCCATTCCCTTTTCCTCCCCGTCACACTTTTTCCCCAAAGGGTGTCATTTAAACTTTTCCCCAGGTGCCCACACTTTTTCCCTCAGTTTCCCGCCCTGTTTTCCCTTTACCCTGTAAATATTGTTTTCCTCAGGCTGTAAAGACTGTTTTCCTCAGGCTGCCCAACCATTTTTTTCCTCAACTTCACTACTTTTTTCCTCGGCTGCCCACCTTTTTTCCCCTCGGCTGCCCACACGGGTTTTCCTAGGGCTGTCACTCCTTTTTCCTCGGGCCTTTTTTACTTTTTCCCTTCAGGCGCCCAACTGTTTTCCCGGGCTTCCCCGACTTTTTCCCCCCGGTGTCACGACTGTTTTCCTCGGCTGTCACACTTTTTTTCCTCAGGCTGTAACTACTGTTTTCCTCAGATTGCCCGACTTTTTTTCCTCAGGCGTAATTTCTTTTTCCTTCGGGCTGCCCACGCTTTTTTCCCTTTCGGGCCCTTCTTTATTGTTTTCCTAGACTGTCACCGTTTTCCTCAGGCTGGTCAACTTTTTTTTCCTCAACGTCCCTATGTTTTCCTGGGGGTGCCCACAATTTTTTCCTCGGCTGTCATTTTAATTTTTTCCTCGGCTGTCATTTACTTTTTTTCCTCGGCTGTCATTATTTTTTTTCCCCGGGGCCTGACTACTTTTTCCTCGGACTGTCACTACTGTTTTCCTAAGGCTGTCATACTGTTCCCCTCAGGCTCTAAAGGGCTGATTTCCTTGCCGGGGCATAGGTTTCCCTAGGCGGGTTACTATTTTTCCTCGGATTTTTCATTTTTTTTCCTAGGCTGTCACTACTCTTTTCCTCGGTCTGTCACTACTTTTTTTCCAGGCTGTCACGACTTTTTTTCCTACCTTTTGACGATGTTTTCCTCTGACTTTCATTTACTTTTTCCTCGGGCTCTAAAGGATTTTTCCTCTGCCCGGGTAACTACTTTTTTCCCCTCAGGCTGTCACGATTTTTTTTCCCCCCGGACTGTCATTACTTTTTTAAAAAGGGCCCTGTCACTACTTTTTTCCTGGGGTTGTCACGGGTTTTTTCCCCAAGGCTATCTTTAAATTTTTTTCCTAGGGCTGCATTATTTTTTCCTCAGGCGGGTTTACGACTTTTTTTCCTCAGGCTGTCACGACTTTTTTCCCTGGGGTTTGTCCGATTTTTTTCCTCAGGCTGTCATGACTGATTTTTTTTCGGCTGTCACTATTTTTTCCCCCGGCTGTCAAGACTTTTTTCCCCTCAGGCAGTGACGACTTTTTTTCCTCAGGCTGTCATTACTTTTTTCCCTCGGGCTGTACTACTCTTTTCCTCAAGGCTATCACAATCCGTTTTCCCAGGTTTGTCATCTTTTTTCCCCCTCAATTCTGTCACCCCTCTTTTAACCAGGCTTTCTTTACCTTTTCCCCTCAACTGTCACGACTGTTTTCCTCAGGCTGTCACGACTTTTTTCCCCTCATTTTTGTCACGACTTTTTTTGCTCAGGCGGGCATTATTTTTTCCCTCAGGCTTCACAAATTTTTTCCCCTTTAGGTTGTCAAAAATTTTTTTCCACGGGTTGGGATACTGTTTTTTTCAGGCTTTTCCAGGGACTTTTTTCCCTCAGGCTGTCATTACGGGTTTTCCTGGATGTCATTATTTTTTTCCCTTGACTGCAATTTTTTCCCTAGGGGGTCATTACTTTTCCGGCTTTTTAACTTTTTTTCCTCGGTTTGTCATTACTGTTTTTCCTGGGCTGCACACTTTTTTCCCTCGGGGTTACAAATGTTTTCCTTAAACTGTCACTACTGTTTCCCTGGGCTGTCACTCTTTTCCCTTCGGATTTTTGGCCATTAACTTTTCCTCAGGCTGCCCTACTCTCTTTTCCCGGCGGGTCACACGTTTTTCCCGGCTGTCATTCTGTTTTCCTCGGGCTGTAAGGGGACTTTTTTCCCCCCCTGCCATTTTTTTCCCAATTTACTTTTTTTTCCTCGGACTGACGACGGGTTTTTCCTATGATTTTTCCGGGCACTTGTTTTCCCCCGGCTGTCAACTTTTTTCCCTTCGGGCCCGTCATTCTTTTTTCCGGGAAAGCGTCAAAGGGTTTTCCTCGGGCTGTACTATTTTTTCCCTCGGTTTTCCCACAAATTGTTTTTTAGGGGGGCACGACTGTTTTCCTGGGGGGAACGATCTTTTTTCCTAAAGCGGATTTACTTTTTTGAGCCAAAGCTGTAACTACTTTTTTCCCTCAGCTGTCATTTTCCTTTTTCCCTTTTGCGGTCAAATTTTTTTGGGCCGTTTTTCCCGGTCCCCGCCTTTTTACCCCCCTGCCCTTTTTTTCCCGGCCGGAAGGCCCGGGCTGTCCCCGGGGGGGCCCAAAGGGACTCTGTTTTTTTCGGGTTGTCACTTTTTTTGGGGTAGGCCCTTAAAACCTTTTTCCCGGCCCTGTCATTTATTTTTCCCCTGGTTGCCCACAAATGTTTTCCAAGGTTGTACTATTTTAATCTAAAGGCCTTGGTCACATGTTTTCCTCAGGCTGTCATTACTTTTTTTCCTCGGACTTTCATTCCTTTTTCCTCAGGGGGCAAACTTTTTTTCCTCGGCTGTATACTGTTTTCCCCAGGGTCACAAATTTTTTCCCCCTATTTAACTTTTTTCCCCCCCCTTGACTAGAGTTTTTCCTGGGGGTTGACAAATTTTTTTCCCCGACGAAATATTTTTTTTTTCCTCAGTTGAAACCTTTTTCCCCTTGGCTGTTTTATTTTTTTCAAGGTGTATTAACTTTTTCCTCAGGTTTTTCATTCTTTTCCTCGGGTTAAACGTTTTCCTCGGGCTGTCTTTAAATGTTTTCCTCGGCTTTTTAAGATTTTTTTTCCTCAGGCTGTCACACTTTTTTTCCTTTTAAGTTTTTCCTCAATATTTATTTTGGGCGGGTCCGACTTTTTTCCCTCAGGTTTGCAAACTGTTTTCCTAGGGGGGTCCTGCTTTTTTCCTCGGCTGTCATTATTTTTTCTTCGGGCCCTTGTCATCCCCTTTTTTCAGGCTTCACACCTTTTTTCCCCTCGGGTTTGCCCACACTGATTTCCCCTCTTTGTCATTTCCTTTCCCTTTAGGCTGTAAATTACTTTTTCCCCCCGGGCTGCCCGATTTTTTTCCCCAGGCTAATAACCTTTTTCCCGGGTTGCCCAAAAGTTTTTTTCAGGCTGTCATTATTGGTTTTTCCCCGGGCTTCACACTTTTTTCCCCGGGGTTTTTAAACCAAAATTTTTTTCCCAAAAGGGGTTTTTAAATATGTTTTTTTACTGTAACATTTTTTTCCTCGGCTGTCAACTTTTTTTTCCCTTGGACTGCCACACTTTTTCCTCGGGCTGTCTTTACTTTTTCCCCGGCTGAAACCCCATTTTTTCGGGATTACTTGTTTTCCCTAAGGCTGAACAGGGTTTTCCTCGGGGCCTTTTTTTGACGGATTGTTTTTCCTTAAAAGGGGCCCCTTTATTTTTCCCTTTTCCCGGCTGTCATACTTTTTCCCGGTTTCTTTAAATTTTTTCCCCCGGCGTCACTCCCTTCTTTTTCCCTCGGCTGTCAACGTTTTTCAGGCTGACAACTGTTTTCCTGGGGCCTGTAAGACTTTTTTTTCCTTACTTCCCCACTTTTTTCAAGGCTTACGATTTTTTTCCCCTGACTGTAACATTTTTTCCCTCAGGCGGGTTCACCTTTTTTCCCTGGGAACTTTCATCCGTTTTCCCAGGTGTCCATTTTTTTATTTTTCGGTTGTCACTCTTTTTCCTGGCTTCATTATGTTTTCCTAAGGCTGCCATTACTTTTTTTCTAAAGGCTGTTTTTAGGGTTTTCCCGGGGCCTGTCACAATTTTCCCTTGGGGTTTGTCCATGTTTTCCCCCGGGTTCTTTAAGATTTTCGGGTGTATTACTTTTTTCCCTCGGGTGTAAAGACTGTTTTTCGGGCCCGGTACGATTTTTTTCCCCTAAAGGCGCCCATTACGGGTTTTCCTCAGGCGGGCACACTTTTTCCCTGGGGGCTTCACACGTTTTCCCTTAGGTTGTAAATATTTTTTTTCACAATTTGATTTTTTTCCTAGGCTGTCTTTTCATTTTTTCCTCAAGCTGTTCACACTTTTTCCTCGGGCTGTCACATTTTTTCCTCATTGGGTCAAACGTTTTCCTCAGGCTGCCCCCACTATGTTTTTCCCTGGCCCCAACTGTTTTCCTCAGGTTGTCAAAATTTTTTCCCCCAAGGTTGTCATTACTTTTTTCCCTTAGGGTCAGACTGTTTTTCAGGTGTCAAAATGTTTTTCAATTGCCCAATTTTTTTCCTTTGGCGGTCACTATGTTTTTCAGGCTGTCAACTTTTCCCCCCTGCATTATTTTTTTCCGGGGGACTGTCACAACTTTTTTCCCTGGGCGGTCTTTCTGTTTCCCAACGGCCCCCTGACGCCAAATTTTTCCTCTGATTAAACTACTGTTTTCCTCAGGCTGTCATACTGTTTTTTGGACTTTCTTTAAAATTTTTTCCCTCGGCCTTTTATACTTTTCCTTCCCTTCGGCTTTTCACTACTGTTTTCCCAAAAGGTGTCACCTGTTTTCCTTAGCGTTTACGGATTGTTTTTTTTCCTGGCTTCACTACCCTCTTTTCTTGGCCTTGACATTTTTCCCTTTGGCCGTCATACTTTTTTTCCCGGGCCCTTGTCACGACTTTTTCCCTGGGGCCTTTAAACGCCCTGATTTTCCTAAGCGGTCACTACTGGTTTCCTCAGGCTGTCATCCTTTTTTTCCTAAAGGCTATCAGGGACTGTTTTCCTTAGGCTGTCAAATTTTTTTTCCTTTAGGCTTTTAGACTTTTTTCCCTAAAGGCTGTCATACTTTTTCCCCTCAAGTGTCAAACTCTTTTCCTCAGTCTTTTCACTTCCTTTTTTCCCCAAGCTGCATACTTTTTTCCCCTATCCCTGTCATCCTTTTCCCTCACCCTTTTATTACTGTTTTCCTCAGGCTGTCACGACTTTTTCCTCGGGCTGTCACCACCTGTTTCCTAAGCATCACTACTGATTTTCCTCTGACTGTCACTACTGTTTTCCTCATGTGTCACTACTGCTTTCTCATCTGTCACACTGTTTTCCACGGATTTATACTTTTTCTTAAAGCCTGTCACTACTATTTCCTCGGTCTGTCCACTGTTTTTCCAGGCTGCACAAACGTTTTCCCGGCTGTACGACTGTTTTCCCTTCACCCCTCAGATTGACGACTGATTTTCTTCTACGCCCACTCTTTTCTCAGGCTGTCAACGACTGTTTTCCTGGGGGACTTTAACTGTTTCCTCAGGCTGTCACCACTGTTTTCCTCAGGCTGCCACTACTGTTTTTCCTTCATCTCGGCCTTAACTGTTTTCCTCAGGTGCCCACTACTGTTTTCCCTCAGTTTTTCACTACTGTTTTTCCTCAGGTTTAATCATTCTGTTTTCCTCAGGCTGTCATACTGCCTCCTTTTTCCTCAGGCTACACATCCGTTTTCCTCAGCTTGTCACTACTGTTTCCCTCAATTTCTGTCACTCCTCTTTACCTAGGCGTCATTACTTCTTCCTCAGTTTGTCACGATGTTTTTTCCCAGGCTGTCACGACTGTTTCCTCAGTTGTCACGACTGTTTTGCTCAGGCTTCACTACTGTTTTCCTCAGCTTACACTACGTTTTCTAGGTTGTCAAAAATTTTGGTTT
>JAMYXO010006780.1:5000-13075 GCA_033310375.1 Conus canariensis | reverse complement strand
ACAAACCAATGACAAGACAAACACGACGCCTTTTACAGACCTCTTGTGTCTTGTTCCTCAGGCAACATGAAATACCATTTGGGACCATTCAACACGAAGAACGAGCAATCACTCACTTTTTTCTCATCGTCATTGGACAAGAGTTACTCCATTTCTTCGTAGGCGTCGCGTTTTGTCATGTCATTTGTTTGTTTCGTTCGTTGGGCGGCATAGTCCTTTTATTGTTTTGAACTGTTTGGAAAGAAAAGGTTGAATCAATCCCACAAAGAGTGATTCCAATGAAGATATTCCTGATCAACCCCAGCCGAATTACTGCCCTTTGCTTTCTTGTAGGAATTACTGCCCTTTTCTTCCTTTTCAAGATTTCTGTAATTGTTTCTCTCAACATCGATTCACTCTGTGCGCACGAACAGGACTACAAATGGAGTGAACATAAATTTGAATGTATTGATTTGAATGTGTATGGACATTAAATGTGAAGAGGGGAGCCGGGGAGGGTTGTCAAAAAGAGGAACGATTTAATTCCGTTGAAGCTGTATTTTGTTATGGTGGTGGCTGATGATGTCACTGTGGAGGTTGCTGTTGCTGTTGTTACGTGTCCTTGTTCTGTGCATTCTTCACCACGCTGCTCATTAATGACGCTCTCCCATACACAAACCACACTTCATCCGGACACGGCCTTAGCCACAACCAGTTCCAGGGAGCAATGTGTTTCAGGGAGAACCAATATCAACAGGAACAACTGACAAATACATCAGCAAGTGAAGGTCTTCGTAGCCGGATGCTCAAATGGGCACCTCTCTCGTGGTGACCCAAGGCAAATGAAATGTTCTGTTCGGGAGTTACCTTTCCCTTACCTCCCCTGATTGATCAGTCTTGGATTAGCTCGTGTCAACTCTTTCAAATGGGAATGCCTCAGAACCTTCATCATTATTATGTCTATGTCGCTGAAGTCATACAAATAAATGTATCTTATTCTTTACAACTGTGTTGGACCGAAAAGCCCATATTTTTTTAAAAACTAAACTGGTATTTTGCACGATCGATTTTGGCGCCTCTTTTTCTCCTTCGCCCGCCAGTTAACATGGTTTGTTCGGGAGTTACCTTCCGTCTGACCTCCTTTGATTGATGAATCTGGATTATTTCGTGTCGACTCTTTAACATGTCAGTGCCTCGGAACCTATATCATTATTATGTATACGTCGCTAAAGTCACAACAATGAATGTACTTTATACCTTGGACCAAAAAGCTCATATTTTCCCTAAACTGGTACCTTGCATAATCAATTTCGGCGCCATTTTTCATCTTTCGCCAACCAAACCTGGACTATTTCTTGATTTCCCAAAAGTTTGTGAGAAAAACTGTCGAATCAAAATCGTACGTTCCAAGTCAAGTCCGTAAGCTCTTATTTCGTGCATCGCATACCTACGATCTTTTCCGCACAAGTTTGCGACTCTACGACATGACTGACGATGCCGACCTGTCTGGAACAGTCGCCTTCTTCGTTCCACTTTGTGTCAATGTTGGAGTTGTGCGCTAATTGTCACTCTACGAAATTCAGACTTCCCGATCGAAATGTTGTTGATGACTCCATGTCCATGATAAATACAACTGAAAATGTATAGACATTATTGGTCCCTTTCCACAGAGTATTTTTTCCAGAGCTAATGTCGACAGCCAGGCGAGGAAGAAAGCCAGCTGTGTTTGGTACTTCTTTTCAAAGACCAAGTTCTCCACTCAGATACAGTCTTGGAGAATCACATCTACAGGTGTGAACAGATTGAAACGCCTGCTGTTCAGTCATGACAAAAAGAGTTCATGCTGTTTGGTGTTCCTCATCGCAGTAGAGAAACATTGGACACAAACTCGTTCACTGCGGGTTCATTCTCCGATTTTAATCACCAACAATGTCATACAGCGACAACGTTATCCAGTGTGACATGTTTCATATTATTCCTTGGGTTCTGAAGTTGTCATCCATAGTCTATGAATATGTTGGAATGCTTTGAACGGACGGCGAAGCAGAGAACACGGAAGCTACTACAGAAAGCACAAACTTGTGTCAGTTCCTGCTTCGCCAGGCCCGTTTGGTCTGCGGCACCGTGTTGCTGACACCCACAGTCACACATATACACACACCTACAACTACACACACATTACACACACATCGCGCACACACACACACACACACACACACACACACACACACACACACCACACACACACACACACACACACACACTGGTGCATGGCAACCTTTCAACTCAAAATGGACACGCTTAAACGCCGTCTGTTTCAGTCCCCAGGGTACACCATTGCAAAAAACGTAGAGTATGCTGGTGATTCAATGGAACTCCTGGGCCAAACAGATACGTTAGAATGAGTTTCAGACATCCAGAGACCAACCAGGTGTACCGTGCATAGACTGCGCTATGTACTAGTTCGGGGGCAGGGTGCATTCCCACCCCCAGATGTGGATGCGTCCCACCTCTGCCCAAATAACATCTGATACTGCCAGACTACATCAGTTTGGAGCCCAGTACAATCAACTATCAGAGAAAATCCTGTGTAGCAGAGGGTCATTGCTCAGGTCACGGCCTGTACCCCCAATGCCTTCTCCACCTCCAACTGTAAAGGGGATCAGGAGCCAGCACAGGCGTTGTGCTCACACTGACGTCACTACTGTCATACCATCATGCAGGGGCGGGGCAGGGAGGGAAGGAGTCGGGGGAGGGACTGCAGGCGGAAATAGAAACCTAGTTCCAAGAGAAATGACTACGCCGCCGGACAAACCAATGACAAGACAAACACGACGCCTTTTACAGACCTCTTGTGTCTTGTTCCTCAGGCAGCATGAAATACCATTTGGGACCATTCAACACGAAGAACGAGCAATCACTCACTTTTTTCTCATCGTCATTGGACAAGAGTTACTCCATTTCTTCGTAGGCGTCGCGTTTTGTCATGTCATTTGTTTGTTTCGTTCGTTGGGCGGCATAGTCCTTTTATTGTTTTGAACTGTTTGGAAAGAAAAGGTTGAATCAATCCCACAAAGAGTGATTCCAATGAAGATATTCCTGATCAAACCCAACCGAATTACTGCCCTTTGCTTTCTTGTAGGAATTACTGCCCTTTTCTTCCTTTTCAAGGTTTCTGTAATTGTTTCTCTCAACATCGATTCACTCTGTGCGCACGAACAGGACTACAAATGGAGTGAACATAAATCTGATTGTATTGATTTAGAGGGAATGAGTATGGGCATTGAATGTGAAGAGGGGAGCCGGGGAGGGTTGTCAACAAGAGGAACGATTTAATTCCGTTGAAGCTGTATTTTGTTATGGTGGTGGCTGATGATGTCACTGTGGAGGTTGCTGTTGCTGTTGTTACGTGTCCTTGTTCTGTGCATTCTTCACCACGCTGCTCATTAATGACGCTCTCCCATACACAAACCACACTTCATCCGGACACGGCCTTAGCCACAACCAGTCCCAGGGAGCAATGTGTTTCAGGGAGAACCAATATCAACAGGAACAACTGACAAATACATCAGCAAGTGAAGGTCTTCGTAGCCGGATGCTCAAATGGGCACCTCTCTCGTGGTGACCCAAGGCAAATGAAATGTTCTGTTCGGGAGTTACCTTCCCCTTACCTCCCCTGATTGATCAGTCTTGGATTAGCTCGTGTCAACTCTTTCAAATGGGAATGCCTCAGAACCTTCATCATTATTATGTCTATGTCGCTGAAGTCACACAAATAAATGTATCTTATTCTTTACAACTGTGTTGGACCGAAAAGCCCATATTTTTAAAAAACTAAACTGGTATTTTGCACGATCGATTTTGGCGCCTCTTTTTCTCCTTCGCCCGCCAGTTAACATGGTTTGTTCGGGAGTTACCTTCCGTCTGACCTCCTTTGATTGATGAATCTGGATTATTTCGTGTCGACTCTTTAACATGTCAGTGCCTCGGAACCTATATCATTATTATGTATACGTCGCTAAAGTCACAACAATGAATGTACTTTATACCTTGGACCAAAAAGCCCATATTTTCCCGAAACTGGTATCTTGCATAATCAATTTCGGCGCCATTTTTCATCTTTCGCCAACCAAACCTGGACTATTTCTTGATTTCCCAAAAGTTTGTGAGAAAAACTGTCGAATCAAAAACGTACGTTCCAAGTCAAGTCCGTAAGCTCTCATTTCGTGCATCGCATACCTACGATCTTTTCCGCACAAGTTTGCGACTCTACGACATGACTGACGATGCCGACCTGTCTGGAACAGTCGCCTTCTTCGTTCCACTTTGTGTCATTGTTGGAGTTGTGCGCTAATTGTCACTCTACGAAATTCAGACTTCCCGATCGACATGTTGTTGATGACTCCATGTCCATGATAAATACAACTGAAAATGTATAGACATTATTGGTCCGTTTCCACAGAGTATTTTTTCCAGAGCTAATGTCGACAGCCAGGCGAGGAGGAAAGCCAGTTGTGTTTGGTACTTCTTTTCAAAGACCAAGTTCTCCGCTCAGATACAGTCTTGGCGAATCACATCTACAGGTGTGAACAGACTGAAACGCCTGCAGTTCAGTCATGACAAAAAGAGTTCATGCTGTTTGGTGTTTCTCATCGCAATAGAGAAACATTGGACACAAACTCGTTCACTGCGGGTTCATTCTCCGATTTTAATCACCAACAATGTCTTACAGCGACAACATTATCCAGTGTGACATGTTTCATATTATTCCTTGGGTTCTGAAGTTGTCATCCATAGTCTATGAATATGTTGGAATGCTTTGAACGGACGGCGAAGCAGAGAACACGGAAGCTACTACAGAAAGCACAAACTTGTGTCAGTTCCTGCCTCGCCAGGCCCGTTTGGTCTGCGGCACCGTGTTGCTGACACCCACACTCACACATATACACACACCTACAACTACACACACATTACACACACATCACAACACACACACACACACACACACACACACACAACACACACACACACACATACACACACATACACACACAACACACACACACACACACACACACACACACACACACACACACACACACTATTATTGTTATCTTGTCAGAAAAACGTCAAGAATAAGTTAAGATGACAATTAGGTCCCGTAATCACTGATTGAACATGACACATAAGACATCTTCAGCACTCTTTAATGGCATTTCACTTATTAAGAAGGGAATTGGTCAAAAGCAATATCCCAGACAACGTGACAAAAAGAACAACACACACACACAACACACACACACACACACACACACACACACACACACACACACACACACACACAGGGTTCTATTATAGCCCCCATGTTGTTTAACATTCTTATTTATGATCTTCCAAAGATATTATCAAAAAGTGTGAGTTTAGTACAATATGCCGATGACATTGCTATGTGGATAAATACAAATATTCGAAAGCATACTGGCAAGAGAATTACGAATCATGTACAGAAGATATATCAGTTAGAAATAGATAAATTAAACAACTTTATGGAAACTAACGGGCTTATTCTCTCAGGTGAAAAAACACAATTAATGTTTTTCAATAATGGAGACAATCCAATGTATTTGCCAAGCTTCAAATTGAATGGTTCTGAATTGCAGTACTCACAAAACATAAAATTTCTGGGTGTGAATTTAACCCCTAAACTTAACTGGCGTTTTTACATTGAAAGCTTGATAGCTAAAACAAGGAAACGTTTAAACTTATTGAAAATTATTTGTATTCAACCGTGGGCTCAAGATACAAAAACCATCCTGCACCTAGCTGTTTCTCTAATAAGATCAAAACTAGTGTACGGACAAGAAGTTTATTTTTCAGCTCCTCAAAGTCTACTGAAAAAATTGCAAAGTATAGACAGCAAAGCTATCAAATTAGCGCTTGGTGTCCCAGTGCACACAAACACATTGAAGGTGTACAAAGAAATTGATATGCTATCACTGTCAGATCAACGTAGATTAGCTGTGGCCAAATATATTGCAAGAAGTCTTTCAGTACCTAATTCAGTCGAAAACGAAGTGTTGATGGATTCAAATGTTGAATATCCCAAAAGAGCTCAACAGCTAGGTTATCTTTGTCCCGTTCGAAATTACACGAAAGATTCTTTTGAAAAATGCAATATTGATGTCACTTCACTCTCACCTGCTCCTGTTGTTCCCCCGGTGCCTCCATGGGAACATAGACAAGCTATCTTTGATGTAGATTACACTAATGTCCGGAAAAATGATAACATTAACATTTTAACTTATAAAGTGAGAGAAAACTTAGAAAACAAATACTCTAATCACTTAAAAATTTTTACGGATGATTCCGTTTGCCAGTTAAGTGCAGGTTCAGGTTTTGTTATTCCGGCTTTAAAAGTTCAAAAAGCATACAGCCTTGGAAAAGGATTTTCTATTTTTACAGCAGAATTGTATGCTATTCTTATGGCATTACTCTTTATTTGTGATAGTAATCATTCTTTCTGTAACATTTTATTTTGTGTTGATTCTAAGGCAGTGTTAGATAGTTTGAAAGTTTGGGATGTTAAAACAAGGAAGGATGTAATCTTTGAAATAAAGCATTTAATTAATTACATTATTTCCACAGGAGTAAATATAGTCTTCGGCTGGGTCCCTTCACACTGTGGTATTTATTGGAATGAAATAGCAGATAAACTAGCCAGACGCGGGGCAATGGGCAATGCTGCAAAAAGTAATTTGAAGTTAGATATATATGAAGTACATTCGTTATTGGAAAGCTGTTTCCGAATTGAGAAGTCTCAAGATAAATGTGTAATGGAAACATATCCTAGACATATTTCTAGTTTAATATACAAGATACGTTTGAACTCTTGGAAGACCAAATATTCCCAAAATATAGCGTGTGCATGTTCTAAGCCATTATCTAGTGAACATATACTTTTCCATTGCCCCATTTTAAATGCTCTTTATTCAAAAGCAAACATTGAAATTTCGAAATCCAAACCGGTTCACGCTATTTCTTTCAGTTCAGAAATTGTTGAGGTTGCAAAAATTATCTCTCAATCTCAAATTAGCATATTGTTATAATTATGACAGTGTAGTTTATATTTAAATTTGTACTGTTCTTGACATTATTTCTGACCTTTTCCTCCCCCCCTGTCCTCCTCCTCCGCCCTCCCCCAATCCCCCTCCCCCCTCCCCTCACCCCGCCCCCCCTCCCCTTCCCCCCCTCCCCTCGCCCCCCCCCACCCCCACCCCCCAGTAAAGTCTAATATCACCAAGTGTGAACAGACTATAAATCAACAACAACAACAACAACAACACACACACACACACACACACACACACACACACGCACGCACGCACGCACGCACGCACGCACGCACGCACGCACGCACACACACACACACACACACACACACACACACACACAAATGTAACACAGCATGAGACAGATCAAACAGACCGAGAGGAAATACGAGAGTCAGACAGACAGACAGACAGACAGACACAAAGAGACACAAGAGGCACAGCGACGAGTACAGACAAAAGAATGAGACAAACAGAGATAGACAGAGGAAAGCAGGGATGGGATTACGAAATGACAGCAACCAACAACAGCAACATGGACAAAAGACATCCAGCAAAAATAGGAAATAACTGACGAACGACATTTTAATAAGGAAATCAAGAGAGAAAGATACAAAGGAAAGAAAGCAACTTTGAAAGTTGGGGGGGGGGGGGGGGGGAATTTTCGACAACAACAACAACAAGAAGAGTACAGAAAGAATGAAAGGGAGACACGATGAGGATGTTTTCAATAAAGAGAGAAACAGACAACAAAACAACGCAAAAATTGACAAGGCATGAACATAGAAATGGTCAATGAAGTACAGAGAGAATGAAAGACGGACACGAGCAAGTTTGAAGAGAGAGAGAGAGAGAGAGAGAGAGAGAGAGAGAGAGAGAGAGAGAGAGAGAGAGAGAGAGAGAGAGAGAGAGAGAGACAACAAAGCAACTCCAGAAAAGGATACAAAGACATAAACTGAATTTTTAAACAGTAAAGTATAGGAAAAA
>JAMYXO010006779.1:5000-13075 GCA_033310375.1 Conus canariensis | reverse complement strand
GGGGTCGTTTTTGCGTTCAGGGCTAGATACTTTTTTTAAAAATGGCTGGGCGCGGGCCTTGTGTTTTAAGCCTTGATTGTGTCCTAATTTTGATCGTCTCCGGCTATGAGAATTTCTTTTATTATAATTCTGTATCATGCCAATCTGCAGTCTAAGGTCAGAAGGCAGCATGTAAATCCATGACCCACAACAAAGTCAACCTTTGACCTAGCATGTAAAAGAACTTTTTTTGGACCTTTGTATGCTGGAAGGTAAATCAACAGCAGAGTTAATAGCATCTTCTAAATTTGCTAAAAATTGTTTTTTCTGGGTCAAAGCCTGTAATTGATCCACTAGCTAACTTGGTCTGTGCTTGCGCTCCTAATAGACACCAAACGTACGTCCGTAGGAGCATTAAGTCTTTGCACTCCTGGCTTTTGTTAGGCCTTCACTTTTATCAAGATAAATGTTGCCCAAGCATTGGGGTTTTTTGTTCTTTGATCCCAATCTAATTTTGGGAGTTTTGACTTAAAGAGGTGTGGGCCGGGCCAGTAGTCAAAATTATTTCTCTACGCTGACCCCCCAAATACAATGTGCCCAACCCGTGATTGCGGTCTAAACTTTTGTCAAAAAGTTATTTTGAAGGTTTAATGTTAAATTCGTTGCAGATTCTTTCAAAGCATTATTGTCCATTGGGCTGAAAATGGATTTAAAAACGCGTTTCTTGGGGGAGGCAAACTTGTAGTTCATTAGTAGCGTCTATACTGATAATAAACATGAAAGTTATATACTGACCTTACTAAAGATTGGGTGGTTTAAATTTGGTTTGCAATGAAACACCGCAGCCAGTGGTTGAGCAGTAAACGCAAAAAAATTTAAAAAAGATTCTGGTAAAAGCCATGGGGGGGAGTTGACCATGCTGAGGCACTTATCACTCTTTATTGGAGGATTTAAATATCTATTAGTGGGTTTACGCCTGACAAAAAAGCCATATGAATTCACCACTGCGAGGTTAGGCTACTAAAATCCAAAGATTTGGGCTCATAAACCCCCCCTACACGTAAGTACACTTTCATTATATTTAAAAGGTTTCCATTTTTAAATAATTTTTTAAAAAGGATTTTAAAAGGATCACATTTATAAAAACCAAGCAAAAAAATAATTTGTGTTCTTAAAGTATCCAATTAAAAATGGGCCCCGCGGTAAATAGTCGGGTTTCCTTTAAAAAATTGGTTTTTAAAGTTAAGTGGTTTAAAATCTGAAGAAGTTTCCAGAATAACTGGATTAATTTTTAGTAATGAGGGGGGAAAATCAAATAACTCAAAAAAAAAAATTTACCAGAAGGCTATTACAGCTTTTGTTCTTTAAAAAAAGAAGTATTTTAACGAATTAGGCATTTTAAACAAAAAATTAACGAAGAAAAACCCCCAGAATTACGATGCTTTTTTCCCACTAGAAGAAAAAAGAGAATACCCCTTTTCCTAAAGGCCTTTCTAGAATTTTTTTTGGGGTTTTCCACAGTACTAGCAGATCTTATAAAATTTTTTAGTACAAAGAAAAACTCAAACAAATTTGAAGGTAATGAACCATGTGATTTTTCTCGTTTAACCCGATTTGTATTCCATTTACGAGAGTTAAAAACAAGTACTAATTTATTTGATGGCAATCCATCAACAGTTCTTAGGATTTACTGCCATAAATTTAAAGGGCGGGGTTTTTTCGTTTATCATTAAGCCATTTGGTAAAACAGCCGGTTTAAAGAATTGTTTTGAGGGGTCTAAAAAAATTCAGTGTGTGTAAAAAAAAAATAACCAAGATGGAAGGCCGGTTGTTTGTTCTGATTTGTTAGTGGTGCTTGAGAAAAAAGATTAATCAAAGAGAAAGAGAGAATGTCAATATCTATACTCTATATCACCCATTTTTTGTTTTGGCACGTAAGCCCCCCCATTTAAAAAATAAGATTACGCCCAATTTTGGAGGTTTTTGCATGTTAATTTTGATTGTAAAAAAGGTGTCAATTTTTGGCAAAAAGTAGCATGAAGATGGAACGAGATTTGTTTGTGAAAAGGGGGGGTTTTCGTGCAAAATAAGATTGGGGAATAGAGTATAGATATTGACATTCTCTAATGGCATGAGAAATGTGAAATGAGTAACCGTTGCCAGACCTATTTTTACTTTCAAAACACATTTCAATGCGAAAAATATCTGCAGGAAATTACAATTACGAAATTCCGTCAGGCAAACCGCAAGACTTCGCCTTGGCGCTAACAATCTTAACTGTAATAGAAACTATAACAGAAATGAACCCAAATACGAAGTGTCCTTTTTGGAAGAGAAGAGAGGGGAAGACATTTCTTAATGAAAATGTCCAACCTACAATGAGCTAAGGCAAAATATATCTTAAAACATATTTAAACGAGATCATCACTCGGCCCCTTTTTTAACGTTACTAAAATCAACAAAGGAGGAGGGTGATAAGAGACACTGGTATGTTTAACCATCATGCGATGAATAGACGTAACCAGCTCATGTAAACTTAGTATTTGAACCATTAAGGTACACGGCTCCATAGATATGAAGGCTCAAATTTGTTTTGTAGGCCCACATTGAGTCCGTTAACATAATTATAATGAAAAAAAAGGAGGGAAAAAAAAGGGAGAGAAGAAAAAAGAGGGAAAAAAAGGCCTTGTTTATAGGATATTACAATTCTGCAGTAAGGGAAGGGGGGGGGGGGGGGGGGGGGGGGGGGGGGGGGGGGGGCTAAACCAAGGATGCGAACAAACTTTATGAATTAACTTTTGGTTTTTCTTCAGTTAAACTTTCCACTTTTTCCTTGATGTTACATTTTGCATAATTGCTGTTCATTGATGTCACCGGATGAATGTGTTAGGACCGATGGCCCCACATTAAATTTCACCGTGTGCTTCACCGTGTGCTTCACCGTGTGCTCTCTCTGTGTCTCTGTCTCTGTCCTCTTCTCTCTCTCTCTCTCTCTCTCTCTGTCAGCTGGACTCTCTCACTCTGTCTGCCTCTCTCTCTCTCTGTCTCTCTCTATCTATCTGTCTGTCTCTCTCTCCTGTCTCTCTTTTCTCTTGTCCTCTCTCTCTCTGTCAGCCAGGACTCTCTCACTCTGTCCCGTCTCCTCTCTCTCTCTCTCTCTCTCTCTCTCTCTTCTCTTCTCCAGGCCAGTCAGTGTTTGGCAATCATTACTTTGAAAAGGGGGGTCTAGCTGTCACAAAGTGTCGTGACATTTTGCAGGCGATTAGGGACCCCCCCCCCACCACACACACACACAACACACACACACACACACACACACCTTTTCCCACCCCTTTCACCTCGCATTGACTGGCTATGCGACAGTCCCTGGTGGTATTTCACAGTTGTTGAGTACCATTGCCTTAAAAACCAACGGCAATTGCCGCTGACCACAGTGCTATGACAAACTACCGACAACTGTCCCATCAAGAGGTCAAGTACGGTGCAGTGCTGTGCGTGCAAATACACGCCCACATGTGAGAAAGACGCTTGGGAGCGCACAGACGTTCTGCCAAGGTCGATCACGCCTTTGTTCACTGGATCCAGGTTAATAATCCGGATCGTCAACAAACCCTACAAATTACTATACATTGTTAAATCTAGTAAGCCTCTTTTTTTTTAATTGAGATCCATGCGTTATTCACTCACGGATTACTAATATGTCCAAAAATTGCTCTATCTCTCAAAGTTGAAGAAAATGAGGACTTCATAATTCGCCCTCAGACTTTTATCAGGATCAAATTGTTTATCGGTGGTGGCGTTGTTGATTCTGTTTTTAGTATCGTTACAACATTTGTAGTGGGGGATGGCAGAAGCGAATAACGAGTCAATTGCACATTTCGCCCTTGAACCGCTCAATTTCAAGGGGCTCTTTTTCCCCGAAGACAGAAGACCATGATAGCTGGTCATGACACGCTGGAGACCCTCCGCAACACATGGGGCGGATTTGTCGTAATAGCAACACGTGTGGACACGGCCGTTTCATCCATAAGCCTCAGCCTGGATCACAATCTTCAATGACACCCCCTCTCTGTCTCTGTCTGTCTGTCTGTCTGTCTGTCTGTCTCTCTCTGTCTTTGTCTGTCTGTCTGTCTGTCTTCTCTCTTTCTCTGTCTACATCTGTCGGTCTCTCTCTCTGTCTCTGTCTCTCTTTGTCTCTGCCTGTCTCTCTGTGTCTCTGTCTCTCTGTGTCTCTGTCTGTCTGTTTTGCCTCTCTCTCATCTTGAATGGACTTCTCTCTCCTCTCTCTCCTCTCTCTCTCTCTCTCTTCTCTCTTCTCTCCCCCTCTCTCTCTCCATGCCAGTCAGTGTTTGGCAATCATTACTTTTGAAAAAAGGGGGGTTCTAGGTGCCACAAAGTGTCGTGACATTTTACAGGTGATTAGGGAACCACACTCCCCCCCACACACACACACACACACACTCTCTCTCTCTTTCTCTCTCTCCCACCCCTTCACCTCTCGCCTTGACTGGTTATGCGACAATGTCCCTGGTGGTATTTCACAGGTTGTTGAGTACCCATTGCCTTAAATACCTACGGCATTGCGGTAAACACAAAGTGCAATGACAAACTACCGACAACTATTCCATCAAGAGGTCCAAGTACGGTGCAGTGCTGTGCCTGCAAATACACGCTACATGTGAGGAGGACGCTTGGGAGCGCACAGACATCTGCCAAGGTCGATCATGCCTTTGTTCACTGGATCCAGGTTATAATCCGGATCATCAACAAACTCTGCAGATTCCTATATATGATTACATCTAGTGATCCGACTTTTCTTTCATTGTAGATCCAAGCAGTTTTTTCCTTCACAAATGTACAAAAATGTCAAACATTTTCTCATCCTCTCAATACGTAAGAAAATAAAACGAAAAGTCTGGATTCGCCTTTAGCCTTCTTCAGGATCAAAATGTAATGATTTTTTTTGGGCTACATTCTGTCTTTCTTGATAAAACAAAATCTGTGTTTTGCACTTATATTCTTATACAGGTCAAAGTTTAATGACTTCGTAATCGAGTTACATGCTATCTTCCTTGAAAAGAAAATTCCCCTCAGATCCTTATCTGCACCCACAAAGTTGATGACTTTGTTATTGGGCTATATTCTGTCTTTTCCTCTAGTGTCTTGAAATTGGTTTGGAGTTTCAAAACGGAGTGGACTGAGGGCGGAAAATGAAGCAAAATGTGGAAAGAGAGGGGGTTAGTTACCGCCAAGGACTACAGACAAGTACAGGGCTTAGACACAAATGCATTTCGACCTCTTGGGTCTTTTCAGGCGAAAACAAATAACATTTAGGACAGTGACAAGAAGAACATGCACCACTTAGCTTCGCTTCTCCTTTCGTCCCCAAATCAAAAATTGGCCGCCAGACGGAAACGAGGGGATTATTGGGAGAGGAAGTATTAAGGAGGTTGGGGGGGGGGGGGGGGGAGGGGGAGGGGGGAGGGGAGGAGAGGGGGAAAAAAGACCAAGGTCGAATGCATTGTCTAGTCCTGTGCTCTGTTTGTCTGTGTCTTTGGCGGTAAATAACCCCCATCTCTTTCCAAATTTTTGGTAATGTTAATGTAGCGTGTTGGGAACAGGCAGACAAACAAGCCAACTGACCCTTCAGCATGCTTTACCTGATGTAAGTTTTGTTTTTCAAATATTTACCAATGTTTTGCATTCGACATGACTGAAATATGGGGGTGATAAAATGTCGTTTTCGACTGGTCTTTTTAGTTCATGCTCTGGCTTGGGTTAGGACTTGAACTTGAATTTTTTTTAACATCTTTCTGGAGAGAATCATGCAAGAGACCCTCGAAGAACATCACACCTCCATCAGCATTGGCGGCAGGCCGGTCTGCAGCCTTCGTTTTGTAGACCGACATCGACCTCATGGGGGGGGCAGCAACACCGAGCTCCAGGATCTGACAAACAGACTTGTCACAAGAGCAAGTGCCTACGGCATGGAGGTCAGCACAGAGAAGTCAAAGGTCATGGTCAACAGCACGACTAACGCAGTCCTAACATAACCATGAATGGTGAGCCCCTGGAAGAAGCGACCAGCTTCAGGTACTTGGGAGCAACCCTGTCGAAAGAGGGCACCTGCATGGCAGAATCCGAATCAGGATCAACTCTGCATCAGCAGCGATGGCCAAACTGAACAGGTGTGGAAGAGCAACATCAAATTCCACACAAAATTCAGGCTCTACAAGTCACTAGTGGTCTCCATCCTGTTAATATGGCTGCGAGACAAAGGACACTGATGGCCGAAACAGAAAGAAGAATCCAGGCGTTTGAGACAGGTGCCTGAGGGGAAACAACTCTGCATCTGTACAAAGAACATAAGACCAATGATTATGTGCGGAACCTGGTCACCAACCTAGTTGGGCCCCACGAACCCCTTCTGGCAACCGTCAAACGACGGAAGATGGCATGGTTTGGCCACGTCATTCGTCATAACACCCTCTCCAAAACCATCCTTCAAGGTACTGTTGAAGGAGGGCGCAGACGAGGACGGCAGAGAAAGAGTTGGTCGGATAATATAAAGGACTGGACCAAAATGACCATGCCAGATCTCCTCACGACAGCTACAAACAGAAGACCTGGAGGAAAATGGCGGCTGCCTCATCACGTCCCCCCAAAGACCCCAGCGGTCAGGGGAATGACTGACTGACTGACTGACTCGTACCACTCAAGTGGATATAAGGGGCCCTCGATTATCTGGCTAGTATGGTCCTGATTCAGCTTGCATTTAGCAGTTGCATGATTGACTGCAGGCCTGATATGACCAGCTTGCCAGGATGGGCCATAACCTTTGTCTACAACTGCTAAACAATACTGTTACTTTTACTGCTGCTGCTATGACCCACTACTATTACTAGTACTTCGACTGCTACTTCAACTATTGCAAACTGCTGCTGCTGCTACTACTGCTACTGCTGCTGCTACTGCTACTATTACTGCTACTACTACTGGTACTACTACAGCTATTATTACTAGCTATTATTATCATTATTGTTAGTATTATTACTATTATATTTTTTACTACTGCCATTATTATTATCATCATTAAGTATCATCATCATCAATCATCATCATCATAAACATCATCATTATTATTACTATTATTATTACCATTATTAAGGTGGTTCTTGTTGTTACTATTACTATCATCATATTATTGTTGTTCTTCTTGTTATCTATGGCAGCGCTGGTTTGTGCTTTTAGTATTGTTACACTGTATTTAATAGAGAATGCGGGAGAGCCACTGACAAGTTGATTGTACACTTTCGCCCCTGGAACCACTGAAATTCAAGGGGCCTCTTTCCCGCAGGAAAACAGAAAGACTGTGACAGCTGGTCACGCCACGCTGGAGACCCTCCGTCAACACAGGGGCGGATTTGTCGTAATAGCAACACGTGTGACACGGCCGTTTCATCCACAAGCCTCGGCCTGGACTACCAGTCTTCAATTACCTTTCTCTGTCCCTCTCTCTCTCTCTGTCTCTCTCTCTCTCTGTCTCTCTCTCTCTCTCTGTCTCCTCTCCTCTCTCTGTCTCTCTCTCTCTCTGTCTCTGTCTCTCTCTCTCTGTCTCTGTCTCTGTCTCTCTCTCTCTCTCTCTCTCTCTCTCTCTCTCTCTCTCTCTGCATGCCAGTCAATGTTTGGCAATCGTCACTGAAAGAAAGAGGGGTGTGTGGGGTGGGGTGGGGGTGGGGGCTACGTGCCACAGGGGTTTCGTGACATTTTGCAGGCGATTAGGACCCCCACCACCACCACCCACCCCTTCACCAGCCACACACACACATACACGCACTTCTTCCCTTCCCTTTTCTCCTCGCCTTGGTTTGGTAATGCGCCATGTCCCTGGTGGTATTTCACAAGTTGTTGAATACCATTGCCTTAAAGCCAACGGTGTTGCCGCTGACCATTGTCCCATGAAAAACTGCCGACGACTATCCCATCAAGAGGCCAAGTGTGTGTGCAGTGCTGTGCCTGCAACTACATGCTTCCATAGGAAAGGACGCTTGGGACAGTGCAGACATCTGCCAAGGTCGATCACTTCTTTATTCACT
>JAMYXO010006778.1:0-13078 GCA_033310375.1 Conus canariensis | reverse complement strand
CTACATGTGTTATTTTGTGGTGATTTGTGTGTTTGTTACGGGTACCATGAAAAAAACGGTCCCCGGGCTTTCTGGTTTAGTTTTTTTGGGGTTTTGTATTTTTTCCCCTGGAGTTTTTGTCAGTAGTTTTTTGGGGAATATTGTGCTTCAGATGTGTTGATTTGCGATGTGTCTACGTGGAGTACTTTCGTGATGGATGGGGTGGGAAATTTATATGTTTTTGGGTTTTTGGGGGAAAATTTGTGTTGTTTTTTACTGGGAAAATCCCTTCAGTCTTTGGGGATTGCGTGGGATTATGTGCTTCGCCTGGGGATGGTTTTTCATTGGACCCCCTTTAAATGTTTTTTTTGAAACGGGTGGTTTGTGTTTTTGTGTGGGAAAAGTGTTTTTTCCCCCCTTCCCCCTTTGAGTAAATCAAAAGTGGATTAGGCCCTACTGTGTTCATTTGGGGTTTGGATTTGTGTGTTTGTTATTGGAGGACCTGGCCCCCCCCGGATTAGGGATACATGGCTTAGTTTTTTTTTTTGTGTTTTTGTTACTTGGAAATGAGTAAGGGACCCCCGGGGGACAAATTTTGTTCAATTTTGTGTTTTTGATTTTTTCCAGGGGAGTAGTTCATGAATGGGATGTTTGAAGTAGGGGCGTTCAGATGTGGTATTTTGAGGGCCCCCGGGGGAATTTCGGGGGTAGATGAGGGGGAAAATATATGTGCTTGGGTTGGGGGTGATTTGTGATTTTTTCCCCTTACTTTTGGAGTTTCTTAGTGATGGATTTTTGGGAAAATTTATGGGGTTTTAGTTGTGGTGTTTTTGTGCTTTTCATCGGATATTCATCACTGGATTATGTGATATATGTGGTTTCGGGCCCTTTATTTCGTTTTTACTTGTATTATTCATTTAGGGGTTAGAGGTTGGGGGGGCGGGGGGGGGAAAAGGTTTTTTCCCCACCTTTGGTCCCCCGGGGAAAAGGGGTTACCCGGCTCATGAGCTTTAGATTGGTGGTTTGATTTTGTAAAGTAAAAAACTTCATAAGTGGATTACCTGGTTTCTGTGTTCAGATGTGGGTTTTTTTGGGGTTTGTTAAACCCGGGGTTTTTTTCAGTGAGTAGATGAGGGGGAAAATATGTGTTTAGTGGGGGGGGAAAATTGGGGCATGGTTCAGTTGATCTTCATTAGTAGATGATGGAATATAAGGTGGGGTTTTTTTGGGGGTTTTTTAAATTTTCTTTTGGAAAACCCCTTTAGTGAGGGGAAAGGGTTTTGGGGGTATTGTGGGGCGGTTGTGGTGATTTGTCAAAATGTTTTTCATTTGGAATGTTTTTTCAATTTGGGTTGGTGGGTTTTATGTGCTTGCCTGTTTAGGGTTTTTTTTACTTGGTTACCTTCAGATGGATTAGCGGGGGGTTTGGTTTCTTGGTGGTTTAAAAAATGATTTTTTTCCCCCCGGGAAATTTGGGGTTCCCCTCCGAAAAATTTTTTCCAGGGGAATGTGCTTAGATTGGTGATTTGTGTGTTTGTTTTGGAGTACATAGAAACGGGTTTTTAAAGGGTTAAAATGTTAGATGTGGTGTTTTTTTATTTTTTTACCCCCGGGGAGTACTTTTTAGGGGACTGGATCCCCCTAACTAAGGTGTTTTGGGTTTTGATTTTGATGTTCTCACGTGGATTTCCCTTTAGTGAGTTGGGTAAATTTGGAAAAATTTGGGTCGGTTGTGGTGATTTTTGTTTTTTTTAATGGGGAAAACCCCTTTAGTCATTGGATTAGTGGGTTATTTTCTTCGCTGTGATTGGGTTTATCATTTGGAAAACCCCTTGGGTGAAGGGGTTTGCGGGGGGGTTTGGGTTTTTTTTGTTTGGGGAAAAAATGTTTTTCCCCCCCTTGGAAATTTGGGGAAATTTAAAAAAGTTGGGTTCCCCGGGAAAATGTGTTCAAATGTTTTGGGGATTTGTGATGTTTTTATTGGAGTCCCCTGGGAAACGGTTTAAAGGGTAATGTGTTGATGTTTTGATTTGTGATGTGCCCCCGTGGGTAGTTCATGAGTAGATGAATTGGGGAAATTTTGTGTTGAGATGTGTTGTTTGCGGGGGTTACGTGGGTACTTTTCCCTAGTGGATGTGTTTGGGAAATTTTTGGTTTGGGGTTTTGGTTTATTTGTGATAATTTTTTTTTCTCGGAATCCCTTTAATTGGATTGCGTGGGATTTGTGCTTCGCCTGGGGGGGCCCTTTTGGATTCCCCTTTTGTTTGGGTTAAAAAGGGGGGGTTTTGTTTTTGTGTGGTGAAAAGTTTTTTTCCCCCCATTGGACATTGGGACAAGGTCCCTCGGCAAGGGAAATTTTTTTGAATTTTTTCCCGGGGTTTTCATTTTGGTTCAGATGTTTTTGTTTTTTTGGTTTTTTTTGGTACTTGGGAAAAAACCCAATTTTTAAAAATTTTTTTCCCAAAAAAAAAAGGGAAATTTTTCGGGTTTTTGTGAATTTTTGTTTGTTTTTTTATTGAGAAATTTCGAAATGGACCCCCGGGATAAAAGTGCTTCAGGGGGGTTGATTTATTTTTGTTTGTACATGGAGTTTTTCAGTATTTTCCCCTGAAAAAAGGTGTTTGTTTTGTTTTTGGGGGATGTTCTCACCGGGGAAAAATTTGTGAGTGGTAAAATTGGAATATTTGGGGGTGGTTTTTTGATTTGTGATTTTTTTTATGGTTTTCCCTTCGGGGTTTTTACGTGTAACCCCCCGGGGCCGCCCGGAAGGGGTTTATCTTTGGGGTTTTATTGGGGGAGGGATTCCCCCGGTGGTTTGTGTTTTTGGGGGGGTGAAAAGTGATTTTCCAATTTTGGGATTGGACCCCCATAGAAAGGGACCCCCGGAACATGTGTTTAAGTGGGGGTTTTGTGTTTTTTGTTTTTGGGGATAATGGGAAATAAATTTAAAGGGGACTACTGGTTCGATTTGGTGATTTATGAGGGTTGGGGCCCACTTGGGGTTTATTTAGGTCTGGTTTCCCCTGAAAAAGGGTTTCTTCGGGTTTTTTGGGGATTGGTGGGGCCACCTAAATTACCTTAGTGAGGGGAAATAAATTTGGGAAATTTTTTGTGGTGGGGTGTGGTGATTTGTGATATTTTTTAAAAGGGGGAAAAATTCAGTTTGGTTACTGTTTTTTGTGTGTTGTTTGTGATGTGTTTTATTTTGGGAAAAATTGGGTTTTTTTGATGGTTTTAGCAGGTGGTTGGCGGAGGGGGGTGGGTTTTCCCCCCCCCCCTTGGACTTTGGGGAGTCCCTTTAAAAAAGTGGATTACGGATACTGTGTTTAAGTTGGTGTTTGTGTTTTTTGTTTTTGGATTTAATGGGGAAAGGACCCCCGAAAATGTGAAAAATTGTTTTGTTTTTTGTGATGGTTACGTGGATAGTTCAGTAGTAGATGACTTGGAAATATGTGGTCAGATGTGTTTGTCGTTTGTTTACGTGGAGTACTTCGTGAGGGGATGTGTTGGAATAATGGGGCTTTGGGTGTGGTGTTTGGGTTGGGGTTTTTAAACGGAATGCTTCAACCATTTTGGGTTGGTGGGAATTTTGGGTTTGTTTTGTTTTTTCATTGGATTACTTACGGAAGGGGTTTGAGGTGGGTTTTTTGTTTTTTGGGGTAAAAAATGTTTTTCCCCCCTTGGGGGGTTGGAGTTAGAAAGTAAATTTTCCCGGGGGTTTAATTTTTTTAGATGGGGGATTTTATTTTTGGGTTTCTTGAAAAACCCCCAAAATGGTTTTTAAGGGGCTAATGTGTTCGGGGTTTGGGGATTTGTGATTTTTTGTTATTGGGTAAATCGTAACTGTTTTAAAACAAAAATGGTCAGTTGTGGTGATTTATTTTGTTTGCACAGGATTTTCAGTGAGGGTTTTTTAATGCAGGTGCTTTGATTTGTGATTTTGGTTTTTTTAGGGGGTTTTCCTTTTCCCGGGGGGGGGGGGGGGGGGGGGAAATTTTTGGGGGGGAAAAATTTTTGGGAAAATTTTTTGCGGGGGGTTTTTGGTGTTTTTTGGGTATGTTTTCATGGGGAAAACTTCAGTCTTGGATTAGTGTATAGTGTTTTTGCCGTGTTTTGTTTATCCCCTTGGGGTAACCTTCGCTGAGGGTTTTAAAAACGGTGGGGTTTTTTTTTTTTTGTGTGGTGAAAAGGGTTTTTTAATTGGCCCCTTTGGAGTCCCCCGGGAAAATGGATTTTGGGGTAATGTGGGGCCAAGGGGGGTGATTTGTGATTTTTTGTTATTTTGGAGTCCCCTGAAAAAATGGATTCCCCCAACAGTGCTTCAGATGTTTTGATTTTTTGATGTTTTCCCCCGGGGGTTTGTTCAGTGAGTAGATGGGTGGAATATAGGGTTTTCGATGGTTGTTTGCGATGTTTCCCCCTGGATCCCAAAAGGGGGTGGATGGTTGGGAAAATATTGTTGGTTGTTGGGGTTTGTGGGGGGTTTTTACCCTCCGGCCCCTTCCAAATCATTGGTTTGGGGGGGTTATTGTTCGCCTGTGATGTTTTTTTTCATTGGGGTTCCCCTTTTGGGGGATTTAGCGGGGGGGTTTTTTGTTTTTTGTGTGGGGAAAAGTGTTTTTTTAAATTGGGGCATTTTGGGGTTTTAAACAAAAATTTTGGGTTAACGGGTACATGTGTTAGTTTTGGGGGGTTTTTTGTGTTTTTTTATTGGAAATCCCTCAGAAAGGGGAAATTTCCGGCTACATGTGTTCGGGTTGGGGGATTTATGATGTTTGGGAGTGGTTTTTTTTCAGTGACGGGAAAACCCCCGAAGTAAGGTGTTCGATGTTTTTTTGATTTTTTGGGGGGGGGTTTTTTTAAAAGGGGGGGGGGGTCCCTTTAGTGAGTGGATGGGGTTGGAATTTTGTGCGTCGGTTGTGTTGATTTTTGATGTTTATTACTGGGGGAAAATTAGGCATAAAAATTTTGATTTTATGTTCTGTTTTGATGTTTTTAAAAAAAACACTTGGATTCCTTCGATGATGGTTAGCAGGTGGTTTGTTTTTGTTTGTGGTAAAAAATGAAATTTTTTCTTGGAACCCCTCAAAACTGGATTACAGGATAAAATGTGTTTAATGTGGTGATTTTTGATTTTTTGGGCTTTTGGGAAATATTTTTTAAAGTTGGGGGTTCCCCCAAAAAAATTGCCAGTGGGTGTTTTTATGTGTCTCAGTGAGTAGCTTCAGTGGGGTAGATGAGGAAAATATGCGTTTTTAAAGTAGGTTTTTTGTTTTGTTTAGTGGACTTTTTTTAGTGAGGGGATTGTGGAATTTGATTTTTGGTTGGGGGTGTTTTTTGTTTTTTTTTTTGGGGAAAAACCTTTTAGTGTTTGGGGGGGGGGGGGGGGCCCCCCAAAATATGTGTGCTTCCCCTTGTGTTGTGTTTTTCATTGGATTATTCGTGATGGATTAGCGGGGTTTGTGTTTTTTTGTGGTGAAAAGTGATTTTCCGCCCCCCCTGGAGTATCAGAAAGGGATTACCCCGGACTTTTTGGCTTGATGTGGTTTTTGTGTGTTTGTTATTGGAACTGTGAAGGGGGATTTTGGGGGGACAAATGTTTTTAGTTTAGTTTTTATATTTTTAAAAAGGGGAGACCCTTCAGTGAATGATGACTGGAATGCATGGCTTCAGATGTGGTGTTTTGTGTTTTGTGGGGGAAACCCCCTTTTCAGGGGTAGATGCCGGAAAATATATGGTTAGTTTTTTTTTTTTTTTTTTTTGGGGGGGGGGAATTTGTGATTTTTACTGGAATACTTCAGTGGGGGTTTATGGGGGATATTGTGTTTCGTTGGGGATGCGTTTTCACATTCCTTTTCACTTGACGGGGTTAGAGGGGGTTTGTTTTTTTTTGGGTTTTGGTGAAAAGTGATTTTCCCCAATTTTGACCCCCATGAAATGGACCCCCCAATACAGGGTTTTAAAAGGGGTTTTATTTTGTTTTTGTCACGTGAATACCTTCAGTAAGTGGATTATTTGGAAATCCCATGTGCTTCAGATGTGGTTTTTTGGGGTTTTTTCTAAAGGGGAGTGGTTTAAAGTGAGTAAAAGAGGGAATATTGTGTTAAATGTGGTGATTTGTATGTGTCAAACTTTCCCTTCATTTTGTAGAGGGGAAAAAAAAAGTGCTTTGATGTGGTGTTTTGATTTTTCTCACGGGGTTCTTCATTGGAAAGGGGTTGGAAATTGTGCTTGGGTTGGGTGATTTTGATGTGTTTTTGGGGGGGAAAATATTTTCGTATGGATTGTGTTATTTTTTGCTTGTATGATGTGTTTTTCATGGTTTTACTTTCATGACGGGGATTTAGCGGGTGGTTTGTGTTTTTGTGTTTTAAAAAGTGTTTTTTTTTTTGGGAATTTGGGTCCAGGGGGAAAACTGGTTTTTCCCAAAGACAATGTGCTTCGGGGGGTTGATTTGTGATGTTTGTTATTGGATTTCCATGAGAAATGGATTACTGGATACCGTTCTTCAATGCTTTGTTTTTGTGATTTTGTCAAAGGGGAGTTTTTGTGAGTAGATAATTTGGAAAATTATGTGTCAATGTGGTGTTTTTGCGATGTTTCCCGGGGGGATTCCCTTTTTGGAGGGGGATGGGGGAAAATTAAAATGTTTGGGTTTTTGGTGATTGTGATTTTGTTTTTTAAATCGAACCCCCTTAAACCCCCGGGGATTAGTGATTTTTGGGGTGCTTCGTTTTGATGTGTTTTTCCTTGGTTTTTTCCCCGAGGGGATTAGCAGGTGGTTTTTTTTTTTTTGGTAAAAAAAAGTTTTTTTCCCCCCACATTTGGGGGTTTTTGGGGGACCCCCTTTCGGGAAACGGGGTTTTCCCGACTACAGTTTTTTTCGAGGGGTTTTTTTTTGTGTGTTTTTACTTGGACCCCCATGAGAAATGGTTTACCGGGAAATACAGTTTTCAAAATGCTTTGATTTGGGGGTGTTGTGGTAAGTTCATGAGTGATGATTGGAAAAAATAGGGGGGCTTAGAGTGGTGATTTGGATGTGTCTCACGGGGGACCCCCTTTTTAGGAGTGGATGAGAGGGGAATATATGTGCTTTTTTTTGGGTGATTTTTTGTATGTTTTTCACTAAAACCCCCTTCAGTATTGGATTGCTTTGGGATTTGTGTTGGGCTGTGATTTTTTCCTTGGGAAAATTATTCAGGGACGGGAATAGAGGTGGTTTGTGTTTTTGTGGGGTTGAAAATTTTTTTTTTCCCGACATTTTGGGACATTTGGAAAAACCACAGAAAGTGGATTATGGGACAATTTTGTTCGATTGGTTTTTTTGGGGTGTTTTTTGGTTATTGGAGCCCACAGAAAAGGATTAGGGGGAAAATACTGTGTTAGAGGGGTTGTTTATGTTTTTGTCATTTTGGAGAATTTTTTTGAGGGAAAACCGAATTTACAGGTTTTTCTGTTGTTGTTTTTTATTTTCTAGGGGGGTATTCGTGATTTTAAAAAAAATTATTTGGGGTGGTTGTGGGGGATTTGTGAATCGTTTTCATGGGAAATTTCTTCGGGTTAAAGGGGGGTTTGGGAAATTTTATTTGTGCCCCCCTATGATTGTTTATCATTGGTTTTCCCTTTTGCTACTGGATTTAGCAGGGGGGCGGGGGGGGAAAATTAAATTTCCCCCCCACTTGGACCCTTGGGGTTTTCCCAAAAGGGGGAAATTACCAGAGTACATGGTGCCCAATGGGGAAAAATTTTTTTGATTTTTTTTTGGGGGGAGTACTTTAAAAAAATTAAGGAAATGGCTTAGTGTGGTGATTTTGTTTTTTGTAAGGGAAAAAGTTTTAGTTTTTGGACCCCTGAAAAAAGGTGCTTCAGAGTTTGATTTGTGTTTTTTTACGGGGAAACCCCCTTCATGAGGGGATTTTTGGGAATATTTTTTCGTCGGTTGGGGTGTTTGTGTTATTTTTTTCATCGGAAAAATTCAGTTTTGGGTTTTAAGTGATTTTTGTCCCCTTCGTTGTTTTGTGTTTTCTTTGGGAAAAACCCCTTCGCGGGGGGAAATTTGCGGGGGGTTTTTGTGTTTCTTGTGTAGTGAAAATTTTTTTTCCCCAAAATTGGACACTTGGGTACCTTCAGAAAGTGGATTCCCGGCATTTGTGCTTCGGGTGTGGTGATTTGTGATTTTTGTTCTTGGAGTGGGGGGCCCTTGGACCCCCCGGGACTATTTGTGTTCAATGTTTTGTTTGTGATTGCCCACGTGGAGTAGCTTCATAGTAAAATGATTTTAAATTATTTTTTGCGCGAGTGGGGGGGGGGTGCGATGTGTCCGGGGAGAAAATTCAGGGGAGTGGTTTTTTTTGGAATATATTTTGTTGGGCTGTGGTTTTGTGATTTTTTTTTTCCCCCGGGGAACCCCCTTAACCTTGGATTGCGTGGGTTTTATGTGCTTCGCCTGTTTGGGGTTTTCATTGGACCCCCTTCATGAGGGGATTGGGAGGTGGTTTGTGTTTTTGTGTGGGGGAAAATTTTTTTCCCCAATTTGGGGAAAAGGGGAGTCCCACAGAAAGTAAAAATTTCCGGTTTACATGTGTTCAGATTTTTGGTGATTTGTTGTTTGTTTTTGGGAAAAAACCTCAGAAATGGTTTTAACGGACTATATGTGTTCAGATGGGTGATTGTGATGTTTGTTTTTGGGAAAGAAAAAATCATAATGGTTAAAATCTTTGTGTTCATTGGGGGGTTTTTTATGATTTTGTAAATTTGGGGGTATTTTAGTAAATGGTTCATGAACTGGGGTGTTTGTTTTGGGTTTTTCTGATTTTTTCTCACGGGGGGGTCCTTCTTTTTGGAGGGGAAAAAAATTGGAATATTGTGCGTGGTTGGGGTGATTTTTGATTTTTTTTCATGGGGAAAAAACTTCAGTTTGGATTAGGGAAATAGGGGGTTTGTTCGTCCGTGGGGGGTTTTCCCCCGGATCCCCTTTGCTGATGGATTGGGGAGGTGGTTTGTGTTTTTTTTGGTTTGAAAATGATTTCCGCATTTTTGGAAAATTTGGGTACCCCAAAATTTTGGGGTTTTCCCCGGGTACTGTGTTAGTTTTTTTTTTGGTTTTTTTTTTGGTGTTTTGTTACTTGGGAAAAGGAGAAACTGGATTCCCGGGGTAATGTGCTTCAGAGTTTTGGTGTGATGTGTCCCCCGGGGGGTTAGCTTCAGTGAGTAGATGACTGGAATTATTTGGGGTTAGATGTGTTTTTTTGGGTGTGTCTCACTGGAGTCCCCAGATTGGTGTTTTTTGGGGAAAATATGGCTTCGGTTGTGGTGATTTGTTTTATATGTTTTTTAGGGAAAACCCCTTGGGTTTTTGGGGTTTTGGGGGGAATTTGTGCTTGTGTGAGTTTTTTTAAACTTGGTTTAAATTTTCACTACGGGTTTTTACAGGTGGTTTTGTTTTTTGTGTGGTGAAAATGATTTTCCCCCTTGGGAAAATTGGAACATGAAATGGTTAAAAAGTACTTTTTTTAGATGTGGTAAATTTTTGATGTTTGTTTTTTGGGAGTACCTAAAAACGGGGTTTCCCGACTACTGTGCTTCGATGTGGTTTTTTTTGGGATGTTTTTCCGTGGGGTTTTTTTTTCAGTGAGGGTTTTCCCCCAAAGTAAGGTTTTCAATGTTGTGATTTGTGTGTTTTTTGTGGAGTACTTAGTGAGTGGTGGTTGGAATTTATGTGCGTCGGTTTTTTTGATTTTTGATTTTTTTACCGGAAAAATTCAGGCATGAATTATGTGTTTATTGTGTGTCCCTGTGATGTTTTTCAAAATTTTTTGGGGTTTCCCTTCGTAGGTTAGAGGGGGTTTTTGGTTTTTTTTGGGGTAAAAAGTTATTTTCCCCACACTGGGGTCCCAATAAAAAGGGGGTTTCCCGGGGCCCCCCCTTCCCCCAATTTTCTTCAGATGTGGTGATTTATGTTTTTGGGGTCATGTGGAGTATTCAAATTTGGAAACCCCCTAAAATACAGTGCTTAAATGTGGTGATTTGTGATGTTTCCCACGTGGATTTGTTCAGTGAGTAGATGACCTAAAAAAATTTTTTGGTTTAGATGTGATGATTTGTGATGTGTCTTGTGGATTTTTTTCTAGGGGAAATTTTTGGGGAAATTAATTGTTTCCCGGTTTTTTTTTTGTGGTGATTTGTGTTTTTTTTTTTTGGAAACCCCCTTGGTGTTGGTGCGGATTTTTTTGGCCCCCCTGTGGGGGTTTTTTATTTGGATTATTCGCGACGGGTTTAAACAGGGGGGTTTTTTTTTCTTTTTGGGGAAAAAAATTTTTTTTTCCCCGCAATGAGTTCATAGAAAGTGGTTTAACCCGGAAAGTGCTTCGATGTGGTTTTTTGTGAGGGTTTGTTATGGACCCCCTGATGTAAGGGGTTTCTTTTTGGGACTACTGTGTTCAATGATGTGTTTATATGTGTTTCTCGGGGAATTAGTTCAAAAAATGGGGAGGGGGAAAAGCATGGCTTCAGATGTGGTGATTTGTGAGTGAGGGGGAAAATTACCTTCGGGAGGTAGAGGGCCCTGGAATATTTTTGTGCTTCAGTTGTGGGTGTTTTTGTGGGGTTTTTCATCAAAATTTCCCTTATTCCTGGATTATGTATAAGTGGTTTCGTTGTGAGGGTTTTTATGTTTTTTTAAACGAGGGATTAGCGGTTTTGGGTTTGTGTTTTTGGGGGAAAAAAAAGGGTTTTTAATTTTAAACCCCCACCAAATGGACCCCCCAGATAATGATTGATTGGTGAGTTTGTGTTGCCCACGGGAAGTACCTAGTGGGTTTTTTAAAAAAGGACTAATGGGGTTCAGATGTGGTTTTTTTGGGGGGGGGGGTTACCCCCGGGGAGTTTTCGGGGAGAGATGATGGGGGAATATATGGTTAGTTTGGGGTATTTGTATGCCCCCCCTTTTCCCTTTTTCAGTTAGTAGATGCCCGGTTGTCTTTTTAATGTGGGATTTGTGATGTGTTTTCAGGGAGTATTTGGGTGGGGGAAAATTTTTGGGGAAATATTTTGTTTGGGTTTTTGGATTTGATTTTTTTTTCGTGGAATATTTCATATGGTTTTGGGTTTATTGTTTTCCCCCTATGAGGTTTTTTCCCCCTTGGAAATTATTTACGGGGGATTGCAGGGGGTTTTTGGGTTTTTGTGATGAAAGGGGTTTTCCCCAAAACTTGGATTTGGGAGTCCATCAAAAAAATGGTTTAAATAAGGGTTTTTCATTTGTGGTGATTTTGTTTGTTTGTTACTTGGATCCATAAAAATGGATTAGGGGATACACTTTTTTGATGTTTTTGATTTGGGGAATGTGTTGTGGGTAGTTCAGGTGGAGATGTTTTGGAAAATATGGTTGTTGGTGATTTGGATTTTTGGTTTCCCGGGTGGAGAAACCTTGTGGGGGAAAAATGGAAAATTTTGGGGGGTTTTGGGGTTTATTTGTGATATTTTTTCATAAAAACCCCCTTCCCGCCCACGGGAAATTTACGTGATTATGTGGGGCTTTTATGTTTTTTTTTTTTTTGGATTATTAAAAAAGGGGATTAGCGGGGGGTTTTTTTTTTTTGTGTAGTGAAAAGTGTTTTTTCCCACTTTGGACATTTTGGACCCCCATCAAAAAAGGGTTTCCCCAGAAATGGCTTCAGATGGGGTTTGATTTGTGATTTTTTGTTAGGGGGATTTAAGAGAAACGGGATTACCGGTTTTTACACGTTCTTAGATGTTTTGGGTTTTTTGTATGGGGTTCAGTGGGGGTCCCCTTCCCCCTTTGGAGTAGATGATTGGAAATTGCGTTGTTTGGTTTTTTTGCAAATGGTGTCTCAGTGGAGTACCTTTAGGGGGATGAGTTTGGAAATTTAAAGTGCGGGGGTTTTGTGGTGATTTGTGATTTTTTTCCCTAGAATGTTAGTATTGGATTGCGGGGGTTTTATGTGCTTCCCTGTGATGTTTTTTTCCCTTTTTTTCCCCTTACTTGGATAGCAGGTGGTTTGTGTTTTTGGTGGTGAAAAATTTTTTTTTCCAAATTTTTTGGGACATTTGGGGAGTCCCTAAAAAGGGATTATGGGCAATTTTCGGGGGATGTGGTGTTTTGTGTTTGTTATTGGGGTCCCTTCAAAAAAGGGTTTTTGGGGGGACTTTTTGTGCTTCATTTGGGGTGATTTAGGATGTTTGTCAAGGGAGTTTTTAGTGTTTTGGGCCCCCTGAACTACGGGTTTTTTGATGTTGTGATTTTGATGTTTTAGGGGTCCTTCATTGGTGGGGGTTTGTTTTTTTTGTGGGTTGTGGGGGTTTTGTGATATCTTTTCATCGGAACTTCATCATTTGGATTTTGTGTTCGGGTGCTTCGTGGATGTTTTTATATGGATTACCTTCGCTGACTGGATTAGGGTGGTTTTTTGTTTTTGGGGGGTAAAAATGATTTCCCCCCATTTGGGAAATTGGGGGTACATCAAAAAAGGGTTCCCCGGGCCATGTCCTTCAAAGTGTTTATTTGTGTTTTTGGTATTGGGGGGGAAAAACAGAAATGGTTTTCACGGGGTACATTTGTTTTAGATGTGTTTTTATGGGTATTTGCCCCAAGGGAAAATTACTTTCGGAGGGGAAAAGAATTAAAGGGGTTTTGATGTTTTGAAATTTTTGTGTTTTGACGGGAGTACCTTCGTGAGGGGGTTTGGGGAAAATTTTTTGGTAGTTGTGGTTTATTTGTGATAGTTTTTCCCGGGAAAAATTTGTCTTGGTTTTAGGGGTATAAGTGTGTTCGGGTTAGAGTTTATATTTGGGTTTCCCCTTTGGAGGATTAGAGGTGGTTTGTTTTCTTTTTTTGGGGGGAAAAGTGATTTTCCCCCCCTTGGGGCCGGGGGGCCCCTCGAAATGGTTCCCCGGAACCTAATGCCCCTTTAGTGTGATGGGTTTTTGATGGGTTTGGGAAAATTTGGGGTCCCCCGAAACGGATTTAAGGGGTAATGTTTAGATTTTGGTGATTTATTATTTTTCACGTGGGATTGTTTTTTTGAGGGGTTTTCCCAAAAACCCCTTTCTTCAGAGTTGTGATTTGTGATTTTTCTCA
>JAMYXO010006777.1:0-13079 GCA_033310375.1 Conus canariensis | reverse complement strand
AAAAAAAATTATTCGGGTCATTCCCAGACTTCTTCAATTTTATTTAAGACAGGGTTTTTGAAGTTGACGGGCTGTTCATCGTATAATTGCTTTTGATCAAGAACAGTTCATGAAACCATACATAATGAAGAACACTGATCTCAGAACAAAAACCCGGGAAAGATGCTTCAAAAAAGATTTTTTAAAGGGTTATGAACAACAGCTGTTTTGGGGGGGACTATGGAAAATCCGCACAAGCGTAAAGATGTTAGATTGGTCCCCCAGAGAAAACTTTGAAATTTAAAAGTTGACTTCAAAACCTAATTATCAGGACTTCAGAAGTTTTTCATGATCAGTTTTTTTGGCATAATGATGAAAAAAAAAAAAAGTCAAATTGGATAAGCCCTTTTTTATTGGGTTTACTTTTTTAGGGGGCTGTCGAAGCTTTTGATGTTAAATTTCTTTACGACTATTTTAAGCCCTTGTACCCTTGGAGTCCAAAGTATTTTACACAGATACAGTTTCCCTTTTTAATCAAACTTTCCCTACGGGAAAGATATCTATAAAGACATGGAATTAAAAAGTAAGGGTAAAGGGCATGCAGGATGGTACGACACATCGATTACCCTAAAAAATTCGCCTTTGCATTCAGATATTAACAAGAAGGTTTTTGGTAAGATGGGAAAGGGTGAATTATCGGAGATGTGATCAAGGGAGTTTGTTTTGGTTTTTGAAAAGGGCGAAAATGTACATCTTTCAAGGGGCCCAAAAAAAGGTTTTTTAAAAAAGCAAAAGGAATATCTCGGGAGTGTTGTGGGGATCCAAAAATATCACATGCAACTACAAAAAAGCAATTTTTTCAAAAAAAAAGACTTTTTATCATGACAATTACAAACTACGATCTTTAAAAAGCATGAGATTAACCAACATTTTTAACAAAACGGTCTCTTGACCGCACTAAAAACAAAAAGAAAAATTTGTTTAAACCGAAATATTCAATGCCCAAATTGGGGGACTGGAGGACATTTGGTCAAGCGCAATTAGATACTCAGTAATTTTTTTATTCCATATAGCCCGGGTTATTTGTGGGGTTTTTGTTTTCAAGATTTTTTATTTTTTCAAAAAATAATTAGGATCTATTGGGAGGGTTTTTTTTTCTTTATCCTTGTTTTAAAAAATAAATTTATTTCGGGAAATAATTTTTTTTGAGCTTCCATTTTTAAAATCAAATATATTTAGCTAAATTAATTAAGCGGAACTGTGTCTGGAGGGATTATCTGCAGTTCTTCCTTCACAAAAGATCTTCGGGGGGCTGGTCGTTTTGTTGTGTCAGTTTCTCGTAAATAATACACGGGCGGATTCATTTTCACAATTTTTTTTATCTCATATGGATCAACACTCCAAACTGGATCTGTTGCCCTGATGCGAGTGTCCCTTCCGCTTCTCCCGGCGAATAAAGGTATCTCACTTTCAAACCAAATGGTAATAGTTTGCTTGATGAAGACTCTCCTTCAACAACATTTATTGTTTGTTTTCTGATTGCTTGTACTGGTTTTTAGCCCTTTAAATTCTCATTATTCATTGCACGTAGAACTGAGGGCAGTCTTCTAACCCATTCTGTGTTGCGAGAATTGTCAATCAGCTCTCTGTGATACTGGTAGGAGAAAAGTCTTTCAGATAACTGTTTGTTAAAGTTTTCAACCAAACCCTGTGATCTGTGAACACCCGGAATGCCTCTTTTAATGGTAACTCTATGTTTTAACAATAATTGATTCACTTGTCCTTTAAATTCTTTCCCATCATCGACTTGAATCATGCGAGGATAAGTTAAGGGTCCTCGTTGATATATCAGTTGTATAGCGACGGCAACAGCAGAAGCACTCTTTTGTGTTAATGGTTCCGCATCTTTGTATCTTGAAGCTATATCAATGACTGTAAGTGCGTACTTAAATCTTTTTCGTCTAATCGTATCATGGGGTAAATATAGAAGATCCATTTGATGGGTGTCGTTTGGAGTTATATTCACAAAGTGTGGTCTCTGTATTTGTTTAGGGCGCTGGTAGATAAATTTGCCAAATCGCTTGTTTAGATAACCATTCCTTTGCTGTTTGTTCACTGACTCCAGCTGCTTGGCTTAGCTTTTTAATTGCTGTTATTCCCTTCCAATATCCTTTTGGCGAATAATAGATCTTGTTCATTTTTTATTCAGCCAATATTATGTGCAACAAAATACACAACGGTCATGCCAAAGGCAATAAACAATATTTCTTGCATCTTTTGTTTTTTGATGGTTGATAAAAATCGCTGAATTTTGGTGGAGGCAATGTCTCGATTGGCTTGCCTGTTACAAGATAATTTCTTTTATTGCTTGATCAACATCTTTAAATGTGTAAGCTGCATGTCCCTGTTTTTTCAGTTCATCGTTAATAAAATCTAACTGCTCAAGTCTCTGCTTTTCATACGCAGCTTGTGCTGCGGCTAGTTGCTCCATAGCTTTGTTATGTCTTTTTCTCTCGCCGTCATCCGTAGTTTACTAAATGCGTAATTACTTCCGCTAAAAGCAAGTGCATTAACCACAGCGCCACCAATCATCATTACGAGTGAAGCCATTTTTATAATGTATTTTTTTAATTTTACATATTGATACTGTCTGGAATTATTCCTTGCTTAACTAAAAAATCTTTCGTAGCAAATGAAGCTGTAATAACAGCAATCAGCTTTGCTGAGTCTTCAAAGTCTAGTTTGCCAAGATCTGCTGGTTTTATTTTTAACAGGCTTTTACCAAGCATTGTGTATCCTACACTTAGGCCTCCAATAACAGCAGAATGGTATACAAGGTTAGTAATAGTTTTTTTCGGTGCTCATTTTTAAAAAATAAAATAATATTTATTCATTATAAAACATGAACTGCGTATGATTTACTTCCTGAACTTACAAATGATCAAGTTGATGACCAAGCTATTATGCGCCAAAAGGAAAGGCTGTATTCTTTGGCGGCGTGTGGAAAAACAAAACAGTACCTCGGAAATGAATTCAGCATAGAACAGATTCAACAGATGTCGACGCAAGACATTGTAAAGTATCACAACAGGTATAAAGCGCAACGGGGGTCAAGAATGGTAAAAAGTGTTGGGAAAAACGGTTTTAGTTGTACATAAACTAGTTTAGTAGTTTTTGCTCTCATTGATTTGAACAAGTTTTTATGTAGTTTTTAACAGGTCCCGTTTTTAAAAAGTCTTTAGAGTCTCTAGGATGTTCTTTTACAGATTTGGAAATTTGTTATCGCCTTAAATCATGGGTTTAAATTAAAACTTTTTTTCTATTTAGATTTTTTTTCCCCTCAAAAAACCGAGCCAGAAAATCCAGAATCAGAAACTTTAAACAGGTGGGGAAAGAAAAGTGACCAGTAAAAAGCCTCCTCATCCTGGCGTGTTGAGAAAAGGAAAAAAATTAGCAGAGTGGAACAAAAAAAAAAAAAAATTAAAATGTTGCAAATACAGAATATAACCATAATAAAAAAAAAAAAACCAGTTTTTGCCAGACCACAAAAAAGAACAAGTTGTTTCAAGTCCCGCAACATCTCATGGATTATTTGGTTTAAAAAAAGAGTTGCTTTTTGGCGTCATTGCTGTTGGGGGGGTGTTATTAGTTTATAAAAAATATAAAAAAAAGACAGCAAAAACCCAAAGCACCCAAAAAATCACAGCCAAAAAATACAAAATCTGAACAAAAAAAATCCAGAACCGCCAAAAAACAAAAGTCATTTTGCCCATTTGATATGCAGTAATTATTTCAAGAATTAAAAAATAATAAAGTGATTGAAAAAAGAATTGATAACGATTTGAGACGATTTTGAAAAACTTAAATAAGAACTTATAAGAACTTTAGACGATTTAAAAACTTAATGAAAGACTTGATAAGAAATTAATGACGACTTGATGACGATTTTGTTAAGAACTTGAATAAGTACTGAATAAGAACTTGTTTAAAAACTTGATGTGACTTGTTAAGAAATTGATGTTGACTTGTTTTAAGAACTTTAAAAAAAACTTTAATAAAAAACTTTTTAAAACTAATAAGAACTTTAATAGAACTGAATAAGAACGTGATGCCGACTTGAATAAGAACCTAGAACGACTTAATGACGATTTTTTTTTCCAATTTAATTGTTACTTCTTTTCCGGGGAAAGGGGCAACTCCCTTTTGCCTTTAGTGATCGGTCAGACATGCTGGCCACGGCTTACTCAACTGCACAATAGCCGGTCGAAGCGCCGCACTGTTTCGGGTTCGTGTCAAGTTCACATAAAAAGGGTGTAAAGGGCTCGTTTATGGGCCGCCACGCGGCCCCTTGTATAAAATTTTTACGGCTAAAAATTTCCCCCCCGGCGTCCCTTTAGTTTCAGGCGTTGACGTTTGTATAAATTTTGGGGGCCCAAATTTCCAAACATATCAAAACATGTTTCTTACCCCCCCCCAATACAAGACTAGATAGAATCAGCTGTTTGTAACAGGAGACATTTCCCCCCGCACTTGTGTTGGTTAGCAACTAAACCCTAGCGTCTTGTATTTGGGGTGTGCAGTGCGCTTTTTTTTTCAGTTAGAAAGTTTTTGTGTTTGTTCAAGACAGTATTCTTTGAATTAGGTAGAACTTTTGAAACACAAACGTTCATCAAGAATTGCTAGATTCCCAAAGACAAAAAGGGGAAAGATTGGTTGAGACAAATTTTTGAATTCCCCTTCCTTTTCCCCGAAAATTGGGGTGATTCTCGATTGCTGAAAACGTTCACACGTGAACGGTATATTTTTAAATCCTATCGTCGGCGGTTGTCTGGAAGAAAACCGTTCAAGCTGAGGGTACTTTTTTTTGAATCCTAAATTCTTGGAATAAGTGCACTGGGGGCTGCTTAGAAAAATTTAAAAAAGTGCCACGTTCTACGTTTGTGTAACCCACATCCCACCCCTTTCAGACACCCCCTATTGATAGCTTTCAATAGCCATCTTTCCCTTTCCCAAAAATGAAATCCCAATGGTTACAAAATACCCCCTAAAAATAAAGGCATGGTTAACCAAGCCCCCATTTTTTTTTTTGTTTATTTTAAAACGGTCCAGTGACAGAGAACTAAAAAAACAGATAAAAAATTTTTAGATTTTTTAGAGACTTAAAATAGGCTTCTGGAAACCGGCGGAGAAAAACAGCAAAACCGGCTTTACCCGGTTGAGCGGCGGGGGTGGGGGGCCGAATGCCTATTTTAATTCTCTCGTGAGCATGTTTTCAAAGAAGAGAAAAATAGCAACAAAACAAAGCAAAAATTGGAAAAAAAATAAAAAGGGCCAATGAAGTACAAAAATAATAAACGACGGAACGGCAATTTTTTAAAAACAAAAAAAAACAAAACAAAACAAAAAAAAAAACAACAACAACAACAAAATAAAAAAAAAAAAGAAAGAAAAGAAAGAAAAAAAAAGAAAAAAAAAGAAAAAAAGAAAGAAAAGGGAGAAAAAAAAAAATACCAAAAAAAAAAAAAACAACTCAAAAAAAAAAAAAGACAAAAACTGAATTTTTTCGTAAATATGGGGAAAATTATAAAAAGGACAAAAAAAAAAGAATTTTTTTAAAAAGAAGAAGAAAAAAAGAAGAAGGAAGAACTAACGGAATTTTTTTTGGTTTGTTGTTGTTTGTTTGTTCTCCTCGGGGGCAACCAGTGTGTGCATCGCCCCCAGTCGACTGCGGGCCTAATTTGCGTACACTAAGTGGTAGATCTTTTTCAGTGGTTTCCCCCCGAATTTTCTTTTCCCCCCGGGAGGAGGACGACTACTTTGTCATAAAATTTAACCCCTCGGTCCAGGGGGAACAGGTAAACCTCAAGCTCTCCCCCCGTACCGGCGCAACGAGTTTTTTTCTCTGTGTTAGATTTTTTCTCGGGAAGGAGAGAGAGGAGGAAAGGGGGAGAGGAGAGAGGTGTGTGTGTGTGTTTTGTGTGTCCCTGTGTCTGTGTCTGTGTTGTGTGTGTGTGTGCGTGTGTGTGTTTCGATTGTTTTTTTGTGGAAGGTGGAAAAAGCAGAGTACACTGCTTCCCCGCCCCCCCCCCCCCCCCCCCCCCCCCCCCCCCCCCTTCGAACACGTGCAGCACGCGGGCGTTCGCGCATGAATGCAAAAAAGGTACAAAGGGCGCGTGCTTTGCCTACTCTTTTTTGGAGTCAAAAATTTTGAATGCGACCACACAAAAAAAAAATTTACGTGTAAATTTTGTTATAAAACGTCCGATCAGGCATCTGTAAGCGGGTTTCTCTCACGGGGACGTCTTTAAAAATGAGAAAAAATTTGTCAAAAGTTGCATGTCCCCAAAAAGGGGTTAGTTTTTTTTTTCAAATACACTATTCTCTGTCAATCTACCTAAAGGTGTCTTTGCCTCAAATAAGCTTTGGTGGGTTTTAGTTTTTCAAATAAACTTTTGCTGACATTAGATTGATCCCGACACACACAAACTTTTACCTTTTCGTCAAACATTGTAATCTACGTTATAAAAGGCAGTGGGTTTTTTAAAAAAAAATTAAAAGAAATCTTTTACCAGCCCTAGTATATTTCCAAAAACCCGAAGGAAACAAAAATCAATTTTAAAAAAAAATTTAATAAACTTAAAGGGGTCCCCCACCCATAAATAGCATGTTTGGGTTGTTCAAAAGTATGATCGGGTGTTTCGATTACGTGTTTTCTTTTCTTTGGAATCACTTCTATCCGTGTTTGGGTCGTCAAGTAAACCAAATCGTGGACTCGCCCGGGGATTGCCCCAGACAGTACGGAAAGAGACGAGAGTCCCGGGATTCCGCAAGTGACGTATAAATGCCAGAATATGTAATGAAAGACTTCCCTAAAAGCTTTCGCTATGAAGAGTAAAAAACAACTATTTTCCCGGGGATAAAAGGAATGCCCCAGTACAGTCAAATTCCAACGAAGAAGGACTCGAACGTGAAAATTTTCATGAAGTGTTTGGATTCGGGCCCTACCAGTTTGACCTACAGTCCTTGTACAGACCACCTCCCTCGCCATCAGACGCTTGTGTTTCTTTCAGGCAGTTTGACTTTTTTTAAGGGTTTACCATATTTTGTACTTTTTACCACTACGACGACACAGACAGTACATGATATACAATGCACTACTACATTGTTCACACACACACACCCACAACACCAACAACACCCACACACACACACAAACAACACAACAAACACACAACACCCAGACACCATTACCGTAGTATGTAAATAACTTTAAAATGTTATGTGTAAACCCATTTTCTTTCAGTTGTTTAGATTAGAGATAAAACCTTTTCCTTTCACAGGAATTTGTCAGCTACTGCATCATACACTAATTTTTCCCTGCTGTAAAAATCTTTTCAATGCTGTTCACTTTCGTCCCCCCCCCCCCCCCTCCCCCCCCACACACCCCAAAACACCCCACAACACACACACACACACACACACACACACACACACACAAAACACACACCAAACACAACACATACCCTTTTTTACATTCCTCATTTTCAATCTCATTCCCTCCACTTAAGTTTTGAAGTTCCCACAATGACAATTAGAATCTGAGGGGTCTTTTACAATATATTGCAGTCAAAGATTCTGGCTCTTATTTTAAAAACTGATGCGTGACGTGCCGTTAAAATCGATCAAAGGGCTGCAGATCTAAGCTAAATTTTTCTCTTATTCACCAGGGCAGTGTATGGGCATAACATACATACTATACCTGCATATATCTTAAAATGCACACTAATTTCACCATCCTGTGTCCAAATACTGATAAAATAATTCACTTTCTAAAGCATATGGTTGTTGGGCGGAAACTTGAACTTGCATGGGTGCCTAATGTTCAGCAATGTCCTGAAAAAAAAAACCCCAAACTATTATTCATGGAGTCCAAAAAAGTTGTTATTTTTTGGACATGGACACGTTCGTGTTAATAAGAATCGTAACTTCAGTTTTGTTGGAAACAGTAACAGCAGGGGGAAAAAAATAAATCAAAAACATGCAAGTTTCAGTGGCAGCAGGCAGTGTGACTGACTGACTGCCACAAGACAGTAAACAATGTAATGTTTCAGTTTGTTCCCAACACTCAACAAAAACCACAACAATTTTTTACAACCACCCATACACTGAGCATGAAATGAAACACAAAAAGATCAACCACCCATTCCACAAACCTTACCTTCTTTACGTCTCTGAGTTTGGCTCTCTTGCTCCTGACACAATGGTGTCACTGTTGCGTTTGAGGCTTGCATTTGCAGCTGGCGAAATGAACAAGAGAGTGCTTTAATACATTTTTTTTGTTATAATAGTTGGCACAGCATCCTCTTTCAGCTGTCTTCGGACCCTAATTCAGCTTCCACCTTTACCTTCCAGGTGTGTTGGTCTTGGAAACTGTGCTCTTTGAAGTGACGAACCGCAAATTTTCCATGATAACTGTCCCGAAGATCAAAATGTTTCCTCGGTGTGGGTGACAAAATTTATCCCAATCGTCTAAATGGCTGGGGGCACCTGAAAAAAGCATGAACGCTTATCTTTGCTTATTTCCTGATGAAAATTCCGCAACCAGACACAGCACACATTCGCCCCATCTCACTTCAGCCAACACGAAAAGCGACTTGGCTTTTTACGTCATCAATCGGGAAACCCCCCTTTTATCGAAATCGAAGGCTCTCGTTCCTGTTTCAGCCTCTTTGCTTTCCCAGTCCGCAGGAAATGCTGTTCTCCCCTGCAAGATGGGGAGCACAGGCGGCTGATTCGGGCTGGGTTTCGCAATACGACCACATACCAAAACCGTGTATTTGGTCCCAAAAAGATTTGTAAAAATGGGTGAGAACTCCCTTTTAAACATCAAAATTTTCTTTTCTTTTTCAAAAATTGGCAATAAGCGTGTAATCTGCGTGACTTCGTTTCTACCAAACTGGCTAACGTGACCTGTCTGAAGAAAATGTATGAGAAACATACGCCTAAGGGAAGATAATTTTACAACTTCAACTTGCAGGAAAACTCCTTCCTTCCAGTTTTTCGTCAGACTTGCCCAAAATACTGGGACAGAAATCTACGTTAGTAAGCAATGTACTGCAGAAAAGGTTTACTTGTTTGTTCCTTTGTCAATTTTTTTATTTTTTGCGGAACCCACGCTATTAAAGCATCACAATTGCTTCCCGGGTTTCACCATTTGCATTCCACATTTGGGATGTGAAACAGTGTAGCCATGAATAATTGATTGATTGCTGGTAAAGTGAGCTTGGTTTCCAAGTTCAAAAACACAGGGGGGTACCTTCGTAGTAATTAGATTTTTAGATACGTTGTTAGAGCATGAAAACGGTTAAACACAAATTTGGGGGCGTGATGTGTCTTAGGTAGGTTTTTTAATGCACAATGTAGCCAATGTCAGTTGTAACGTAGTTACATACCTTCATTAGACTTGTCTGTTTCTCGAAAGTGTCTTGTTGCAAAAGCCGTTTTCAGAAAGCCCGCAAGTTTTAATGTTTTCTGAATCTATAAAAAAGCTGTCATGATGTTTGTTGCCTCAATGGTCACGGGGTGCAGCTTAACAGCTGCACTATGGTGGAAGGAAGTGATGGTAAACGCAGAATACATTCCTTGGGAAGCCATATCATTAATTTTCTTTTTTCTACAATGAAAGAATAGAAAGTTGGAACTTTGGACATTAGAACAGGCAGAACAGTATTATTGATACAAACAATGAGTTAAGGGTGAGATATTAAAAAACAAAAAGAAAGCGAATGTAAAGAGGATTAATTTGATAAGTAGATTACAAGAAATGGCAACGTAGCTTACAAAACTAATTTGTGACTTATTGTACTCCCAACGGGAGTAATTACACAATCAGAATGGAGAGAAAATTTCTCTGTGTTTCGTTTGTTGTGTCTGCTGGTCTGTCATTCTGTCTTTGTATATTGTACAGGAACAGATTTATGTTCTACGTCATTTCTGATCACGCAAACGTACTTGGCGTCAAGGCATGTTGGAACTTCTTCAAAAGGGGCCCCCATGGAAAAGGGCCCTGTGATGGCCTTGGTGGGGTGGCAAAGAGGATGGCCGGACCAGCATCCTGCCAAAGCAGGACAATCCAGGATGCTGAAGACTTCTTCAAATGGGGAAAGGAGCCCTCAAAAACGGTTCACTACATCTTCGTTAGTGAGGAAGATGTGAACAGAGAAAAAACAGATCTTGAAACCCTGACCAAAGACACAGTCCCATGCAAAGGGACTATGAAAGTACACTCTGTTTACACTGTAGAGAGAAACGTCATCATGACCAGAACAACCTCTTGCTGTTGTCACAATTGTCTGACAGGGGACCTCAGTCAATGTCAGTGGACTCAATGCACCATGTGGAAGAAAATTTCCAAGCTCAATCAAAACATCCATTGACTGCAATGGACACACAAGACCATTACTCCAGTGACACATTGTGATTCTACAGGACTGTCGACCTCAGCTGTGGAGGAACATCGACTAAAGCCCAAAGGCCCAGCGCTACCTGATTCCGAAATCCTGGACGTTCATCCTGACAAAGGTGACTTTGTTGCAGCAGTGTATCAGAAGCAGTGGTACATTGGGAAAGTCAAGGACATTGATGAGGAAGAAGGAGAGTGCTTTTATTGAGTTCATGGAAAAGAGTAAAAAAAAAGTTGGGGAAATCCTACAAGTGGCCACGTCACCAAGATGAATTGTGGGTGTCCTTTGATGACCCTCATCTGCATTATACAAGAACCAAAAGCACAGGTCGATTTGGGCGGACATTTCAGCTTCAGGAAGATCAGCATCTGATCAGGGATTTGTTCTAAAAAGTGCCAGTGACTTGGCTGTTTCCCATCATTTGGATGGCTAGGATTAAGCAGCATCTTGCAGTCACATTTTTCTTTGTTTTTGTTCAATAAAACCCGTACTAAATCACCATTAAGGGAGGTTTCCCTTAATTTGTTACTATAAAAAAGACATTTTTTTTTACATAAAGTGTTTAAGTTCTTTTATAAACGGGAAAGAACAGAGACGACCAGAAGAAAATCTACGTGATCAGAAGTAATAATTTTTTCCTTTGTTAAATCCCCAGCTTAAGCTAAAAAAAATAAAAAGGTTATAATCTTTCATTTTGTTCGTTTCATTCCGGTGGGTTTTTTTGGGGTTTTTTGGGGTTTTGGCAATGTGTAAAAACTGTAATCTACTTTTAAAAGGCTTGAAATCTACGTTATAATTTTTTTTGAGGTTTGAAGTAATTTTCACCTACTTTTTTCACACAGTTCGGTAAAATTTTTAGTGAAAGGAGTGAAAGTTTCATTTTTTTCTTAAATTTTTGCCCTTCCCTATTGTTATGCTAAATAAGAGTTTTTTGTTTTGGGGAGTTGGTGGATAAAAAAAAAAAAGCTTTTTCTTTTAGCTGTTGAATTCATAAAAGTTTGACGATTTTGCTTAGAGAAAGCAAACAGGCGGATGCTAAAAAACGATATTAATTTCTGGATTGAAAGGAAAGTATTGGTGGATTTTGTTTCCGTTTTGCGTTCATTGAATTTTAAAGCTAGCAAGTGGCGTAACGCAAATTAAACTTCGTTTCGGGCCCTTTTGTTTTCAATGAAAAATTGAAAAAAAAAAACTTTTTTTGACCCAAGTTTTTTTTTTTTAAACCCAAATATTGCAGAAGGGTTGTTTGTGAAACTAATAAAAAATTTGTTAAAAATCGATTTTTTCCCTTTTTATGATTTTTTGGTTTTGATTTGTACATCTTTCGTAAAACGAGTGTATAATTTTGCTGGTGTTTTGACCAAAAAGTTTTCCAAACTTTTTGTGAAAAACTATGTTTTGATCAAAACTGAAGGTGGGAGGCACATCTAAACTATATATGTCCTGTTTCAGACACAGCCCAGTCTGTTTTTCAAACTGTCAAGGAAAGGTGCTTGAGTAAAACACGGGAAAGGGAAAGGCGGTTTAAAAATCACCACATGTTGAGAAAGAATTTTGTCGAAGACTTGTGCTGCGTCTGTGTTATTTTTTTTTCAGCTTAAAGCAATGCCCCCGGGTGATTGTCCCCAATTCTTTCTCAAACAAGGAGTTTTCCAACATTACATCCATGTGATACTTTATACACTTTTATAAGATCCCTCCCTATCCTTTTGTAAGAACCCTGCTGGGGTGTTTCATCTTTCTGCCTTTCCCCATAATTCAAACCTTTTAGGGGAAGTTGGCTGGCCCAGACCTGGGCAACAATGAAGCAGAAAAATAAAAAGAACAAAAATGTGAAAGTGTTTTCGATGACGTGAGCGGCGAGCGAACTGTGCACCTATTTTTTGGTGGCGTGGATAGTGGAATGCAGTAGTTTACGTGGGAGGATCTGTGTGAGGGCACTGTGGTTTTAAAAGCATTGCAGATTTCTGACCCATTCCCCCTATCCCTTTTCCCCTCACTTTCTCACCAACACCCGCCCCCGGAAGGATACGAAACTGTAGATCCTAACAGTTCAATACCAACAGATGTTTAAGTAAAGAAAAAAGAAATTACTGTTTCTTTAACGGCGTATATGGTGCCAAAAAGATTCAACCGAAAAACAACACCAGAGAGCGGGAAAACGTCGCCCCTGCTGAAAGAGACAAAATTTTGGGGCAACCCCGAATGGGTTTATAATCCAATAAAAACAAAAAATGACCCCTGTCACTGCCCTGAAATCAAACGACAGTATCACCAAAACGATAGCGTCGAAAACAAATGACCGGGAGGCCAATATAGTAACGAAAAACCCAGACATACTAACAAAAGCGGGCGACAGGACGGGCCCCCCCCTGGGCTGTACGTACTAGGCTACGCCTAATCAATTTCAACTTGAACCAAATCCTGCACTAAATTAAAAATAACACAATAAATTTTAAAACTACCTATTCCAACTTCCAATCATAATCACAAAAAAAAACATAAAGCACTAAAAATACAAGTAAAAAACCGCAAAATTTACAATTCAAACCAACCAATTTTCATATAATTCCCAAATTCACACAAACAACCATATACCCTTTCTTTCCCAACTACAAAATTCCCCCCACCCCTTTT